>JAPMOR010001042.1:832641-844765 GCA_026543865.1 Argiope aurantia
GATTTATAAAAACATTCAGTTCCAATTTTCATCACAATGAATGCACAGCCACAGTGTAATCGGATTTAGTCTGTTATATTTCGACAATTAGATTTTGATTTATAAAAACATTCAGTTTCAATTTTTGCCACTAACTGTAATACGACGTTATACATATGGTTTGACTAATAAATTAATCAAAAGAATAACATAAATCATTGTTTTCGCCTCAAATTTCCTTTTGGCATCTTTAATACTTGTGATTGAATAGGCTGGCACCTGAAATACTCCAAAAGAAAATAATAATAATAATAGTTCTTTGAATTATAAACATGCAGAACGTAGCAGTTCAACAGCAATTTGTCTGACTCGCAGAGATACACAGTCTTTCAAGTTGCCTCAATCACATAATACAAAAAACAAACTTTATAAAAGAATGAATTGTGACAAACATAAACACCGAGAAGTAAAATAAGCAATAAAATGAATATATTTACATACACACACAAAACAACCCTTGCATAAAACTTGCAACTTTAAATATATTGTAAAATTATAATTTAAAAGAAATTGCTCTCAATAATGATAAAGTGCAATTATGAAAATGCTGAAATACATGTTTCCGCATAAGGAAGTCGTGTTTGCTCGATGATCAGTATTCCTTCTGTAAATTAAAGAAATATCCTTTTCAGAAGATCTCGTAGCTAAGACTCAGAAGGAGTGGGTCCATAATGGTCACTAGCAAAAAGTCTAGTTTAGTTATATTAACGTCCCGTTTTAAAGCAACACTAGGGTGGCTATTTCCGGGCGGACATCGTAATTTTGCACCGCGATCAAAATCTAACGTAATCGAGGACGACATCTAAGGTGGCATCCCCCCTCTCCAAAATTCCACACCACACCAGTGGGAGCTTGTTTGGCCCCGACGGATTTAACGTGCAGCAGTCCCGCTTAGACGACGGATTTTCGGTGGAACCGGATTTCGAGCCTGAACCCTCCAGTTCTGAGTATTAACAATAAACTTCACAATCAATTACAAGTACGTCTGCTATAGAATTACATTTTAATTGAATGCGGTTGATTGCAAATATTTATATGTCGGTACTATGAATGTTAGCATTGTAAACTCAATGTACCACAAGTATTAATACTGCCAAAATAAAATTTATAGAGGAAATTATGATTCGTGCAATTATTTTCGGTTAAATGGTTCGGTTTCGGCTACATTATCATATTGCAATCGGCGAAACAATTATTATTAGTATTTGCATAAATAAAACTTCAGTGGTAGGAACAGAAGTACTGTTACTGACACAACAAGTCTAACAGTAGCAGGTTACTTTTGATTGAAAAAGTTCCTTGCATTCGAAATACCATGTGTTATTTTATGACCACCTTGTGGATGTTGAAATAATTTAGTATTTCGAAAAATACTCATTTGAAGAAAAGCTTTTATAATTTCAAAATAGAGAATTTATAAATTTTACTCACAAACTTTGAGCGAATAAATAAATACATGAGAAAGTAATGTAATATCCACTAATAATAAAGAAGAATGTGTGGATACACGAGAGCGCATGCGCTCTATCATGCCGGTGCTTTGCATTTCAGATCTAGATATTTGAACTAAAGCTAAGAAACTTCGTACAGATATATTTTAAATGGTGAAAATGTGGACCATTTTTTAAATGCTAATTAATTAAGTATCAAGCAAAATTTTGGCGTTTTCTTGATAACTTGCAAAAATACTACGATACAAAAATGGCTTTTAGATCCACTTAAAATTCACAAAAACTATTTATACAGTATAAATTTTTTACCGTATAATTTTAATTATATTTTGCATTAAACAAAAACAAAATATTTTAAGCATATTTTAGAACAGCACAGTCCATTAATTTTCATTTATTGTTACTATCAATAATCTCCCCCCCCCCATTGTCTATAAATCAAATAGGAAGTCCGGTTCACTTATGTATGCTGAGTGGCAAAAATGTGTAAAAAAACACAGCAAAAAACAGGTTTTTAATAAGAATTTTATAATTATATTGCAATTTTTACATATTGCTATTTTTGGATGGGATATCATTAACTGTAGAAAGATGCAGAGAAAAAATTACAAAAAAACATAACAATATGAACAAAACTAAGTAAGGCTTCTTAAATAGCATAAGTTATACGTCTTTTAAAATTTGAAATTTAAAAATATTTTGCTAGGAAAGCCATTAAGAGGAAATTATACAAAACATTTAGTTTCAGCATTTAATAATCCCGGCTATCCAACTGGTCGTCAAAGGCGTCAAGTATCAACGATAGATGTAGAAAATAAACGAATTTTTGTTGAGTCTGAAAAAGAGTTTAGAAGAGAAGAGTTTCTGAAAAAGAGTTTAGAAGAGAATGGGAGTAATTAATTGTTTGACAGGGAAAAGGATTTAATTTGTTTCGTTCAGGTCCCTCAATAGAAACAAAGTTAGAGTTTGCAAGCTGTTTGCGAAGCAAGACAAAAATTCGGACTGGGAGGTGAGAAACGACGTTCCTAGCTTTTATTTGTTGATATATTTTTGTTTAAGCAAAGAATTATGAGTTAAACAGAAAGAAGAATTCCTAAATTAAAAAAAAAAAAAGTCGCCTGCAAAATAAATTCGTTTCCTGCTAAAAGCAGACACATAATTTTAAAGCAAGTACTATTTTTTTTTAAAGTTATCGTAATGTTCGCTTAACTTGCAAGAAGAAAGTTGAAAGAAAAATGATACCAAAGAATTTAATGAAATTTAGGAAAACATTCTATTAATTTTCATGAAAGGAGAAAAAGAAAAGAAACGTTAATAAAGTTGAGAGAAAATAGCGCGCAAATAAATCTATTGAAGAGAAATATTAATATTGTTAACTAGGTTTTATAATGTTATTTCAAGTAGAAGTTATGCAATCGTAATCCAAATTTCAATTTTATGAAAGATACACAGATGGATAATGCAAAATAGATAACACAGAATACAGTAAAATTTTTAACATACTTTGAAACAGAAACAGACGGCTCTAAAATCACCAAATGGTAATTTAATTTTGAAATCCATTATGAATCTTGCAGATGACAAAACGAGTGGCATCATAGGGCATAAGAAAATATATAATTAGATCTTACATGACTTGAGCACTTTTATGCTTGCCAAGTAACGATGACAATGTGAATTAACTGTGTTGGATTTTCGTTTGATGTTGTCAAAGCTTAATATCAAGATCATATCAGATAGGAACTGCAATTAATTATTAGAAACCACCGCACTAAAGTTTTTAAAATTTAATTTAAAATATATCAACATGTACCAACAAAAATAACTGATATGTTATACTTAAAGTAACATTTTATGTTAAGTAATTCAAAAAATCAGATCTCGAAAATCTATTGGTGCAAAGTAAATATAATGAAGAGTAAATAAATTCTAGATAACCAACGAAAGTAAATAAATGAAATCAGAGGGTGCATTTATATAAAAAAGTAACATCACAGGTAGATAACTCAAGAATGTGTTCCATTGTTTAGGGAATGATTTTATTCCGTAATAATGATGGGTGGCAATATCAGCTACTAAACAAGTCATGGAATAAATAACATTGCTATGATCATTAAGTCAATTATTTATACATCCGAGCAATCGTGCTGTTTCAGAAACAGGAGTATATCATGAATTTCATATTTATTTTTAAGTATTAACGAATTATAAAAGGTGTACACTAGATGAATACCATGAATAAAAATATCTTCCTCAAATCCTCAGATTAAATTCTAATTAATGAAAGAGTTACTAATTAAATTCAACCAAATTAGAAATAAATATTAAATTTGCAAAAAGAACTAAAAAGAAAGATATGATGAATCCAGCCTGAAGATTTTCTCAAGGGTCACCCTCAGGCAGAGATTCAAACTAGGGATATTTTTTCTGTGAGGGGTCTGACCTTTGTCCAAAAAAATTGACCCCTCGTGACCCGAAAATTCCAGGAAATTAAAATTTGGGAGATAAAATTAGTATCACAAAATTAAAGAGAATAATTTACACAATAACAAGCAAAATTATTTCAAAATTTTTAAATCTAAATAAGACCACACACTTAGATTTAAATTCATATCTTTCTTTTTGGATCTTTTTTTGCATTAAATTTAATATTTATTTATAATTTAGTTGATTCATTTGTGGTTTAGTTGTAGCAGCATTAGAACTCTCTAAATGCAATGTTTTTTTTATTATTTTGGTTCAGGAAATATATTTTTTAATTGAATTTCATAATGATTGCTTTTGGATTGATATTTTCACATTAAATTCAATTAATATATATAAAGTTCAATAAATAAATAAATAAAATTTCCTTAATTGCATAGTTTGATTGCAACTGAGAATATTTTGAAATTATCTGAGAACTCTCTTGAGATCTTAGTGCATTTTGTTACAAATCATTGGCGTTCAGAGAAAAATATGTTGTACGTCTTTAGAGGAGAAGAAGAAGGAAAGGGGGAAAAAAAGAACCTAGAGTATTTTACGAAAACTCAAAATATATTTTTCGAACACTTTTACGTCGATAGCGCCTTTCAACTTCCCGGCATCTCACCTTGAAAATAACTCCTTACAATTAACTTTCATTCCGTCTTAACAACAATAATTATTTTAATTACCCGCCGCCCCATTCGCGTGCAGGCAAGCAAGATGAAGACGACACCAACAGGAAGAGGGCATTCATTGTCTGGTTCTGCAAGAAAGCATGCCATCCTTGCTGGGACACATTTCCCCATCGATTAGAAGCTAAAATTAACAGGGTTATTACCTTTTTTCGATGCACTACTTCGGATTGATGCATTTTAATTAATTCATCGAAATGAATAAGTGCCTCGCCAGGAGGAAGAAGGATGTTCTGGAAATATGACCAGAGGGAATCGAAGCATGTTAGACATTAATATGCATAGCTTTTACGCCATTTTTGTGTCTGGAAATGAGAATGGTAGGACATTTTAGTTCTGGAAAAAAGAAAATGAGGAAAGAAGTGAACTAAATTAATGGTTGGTAAAAAAGTTTTTGTAACATCATGTTATCTTTATCATGGAGATCGGAGACAAAAAAACTGACAATTTTATCACCGAAAATATATTTAATAAACCAGATGCAATTGATAATATTAAAAGAAGCACTCCATCACTTTTTCAAATTAATGATAATACATTAAGATTTTTTAAAAAAAATGACATACAGTCAGTGAGGAGAAATCAACTCTAATCCAAAGAGAATTTATCAGCTTGTTTTCTTTCACGTCAAAAATTTCCGAATTTGTTCTATCTCAAAGCACAATCGAAAAAAATTCAAAAACCCAATACTGAAGTCTCATCCATTAGGATTAAAACCTTACTCAAAACGAAAAATTTTCTGGTTCGCTTAAAAAGATTTTTCAAAAATGAGGATATACGTAGCCTACTGCGCATGTAAACTGGCAAAATACGCCTATTTTCCAACCCTATCCGCACAATTGTTGCTCTACTATACTTAACCAGCACCAATTCGTACTCATACGTCATGTCACTATCGACTAACATAATTCTATCGAATAAAAGAATTTTAACTATCATACGCTTTTTGTCTCCACTTCCATTTTGATTTAAATAGCATGTTCTCTTTTTCTATCTAGTATCTTTCTTTATCATTTTTGGCTCACAACTCTTATTATACAAGGCGAGTCATAAGTCTCTATATAAATGCTGAAAGCATCAGTTTTTCATTTTCAGGAAAGTGTACTAATCGGAAAAAAGATGCCACGAATTGAAGAGTCCCAAATTGGCATTACTCTGTTGGTTGGGAGTGTTATCTCTTTTCATGTAGGACACAATTTCAATGCAATGCATAAAACGCAAATACCATGACACAGCAGTGAAATAACAAGCAATTTAAAGGACAGGTTCCATTGCAAATGCTAACAAATCTAAAAGATCAAAGGCAACAAAAGTTTTAATTTCATGATAAGTTTTGTCACAGTGTCATAGGCTATAGGCCACAGTATCATAGGTTTTTGCATGCATTGCAATGAAATGCATTATATGAAGAATGGTGTAAGACCCGCTCCTCCGCTCCCAACGACGAAGGTTGCAAACCAGTCAAGAGGGGAAAGGTCACGTGGTATCCGAGGGGTGAAACCCGGAGGGAGACGGAACAGGAAGTGGATCAGACAGATAAGGACGAAGGACGACGAGCGAAGGTGGTGTGGTTCGCCATGAACGAAAGAGACTTGATTCGCTTTTATGTTTTATATTTTAATCCATTACTGTAAATATGTAAATAATACAATAATCTAGAATACGATGGGTTCCTGTATTTATTTATACTCAATCATCACGATTGAATCGGACGATTATTAAGATTGAACTGGATATAAAATGGTCACTCAGACCTAGACATAGAATAGGCGCCAGCCGTTGTTGGAATAGCTAGGAGAAATACACGTTGGAAGTGGAAGGGAACTTTACTAATGGTTTCAATCCTAACGAACAAAATTATATGAATCCATTTTCCTTTCATTAGTTGCATCTCTATTCAATTAGTTCACATTTCTGGAAACTAACCAACGAGAATGGTTCGTCTGAAATTTCTTAGATACTCTAATAAATGTATTTATGTATTATTAATCGTATGCCGTTCGTGAACAATAGTTACAAAAGAACCTATTAGTAGTGCACAATC
Organism: Argiope aurantia; assembly: GCA_026543865.1. NCBI lineage: Eukaryota > Metazoa > Arthropoda > Arachnida > Araneae > Araneidae > Argiope > Argiope aurantia. The sequence goes on from JAPMOR010001042.1 coordinate 839,334, forward strand.
TTTGACTAATCGCTGGGAACACCAAATGTATGTTCTGGAAGTTCCCCCCTTCCGAGAAAAATTAAAATCGAAAACAAAATTTAGAACAGATCCTCATTTGCAGTCACAAGATCGTTTACCAAATTCCATTTATTTAAGTAATTGCGTTTTTGAATTAATGCTTATATGCATACAAAAGTACAGAAAGAGAGGCGTTGATTCCCTTTTTAGTTCAAATTTTGGTATTGATCTGCACTATAGATATCAAATAAATGTACCAAATTTGATGAATATAGCCTTTTTCGCTTGGTAAGTATTGTGCTTTCTTTTATTCGGACAGCGTGACAGAATTTCTTTGAAAATTGGGTAGAAATCTACAAAATTGGTCTAAATTCTGCATTTCATCCACGCAGCTTTAAATTTTTATTTTTTGAGTGAAAGTGTTCACGAGTAAACAGATGGACTAACAGACAAGTATAATTTCAAAAACAAGTTTTTTTTTTTTTTTTTTCCTTTTTTTTTCCCGTTTTACTTTAGGGCACCTGAAGTGTGGAGACAACGCGAAACTACCAAATATGAATTCTTTGACGATTACAATATTTTCTTTTTGCATATTTCGTACACGAGAAAGTAAAAAGAGATTAGTCACCGCTTTCACCATTTTTATAGGGACTTAAAACTCAGCCAGTAGCTTTCATTCCGATTATGTTAAATTAATATGTAATAAACCACGTTTACAACAAATTTAATAAAAGGCGTTTTCAGAATACTATTAGATACGAAATTTTACCAATTTTAACATTGTTTAAATTGGCAAAATTGTTACTCAAGCAGAATTAAAATTTCTACATCACAAGTTTTTTCAATACAGAAGAGCGTTTCTTATTTATTACAATTACGAAATTTATCATTTCCCCCTTCTTTAAAAAATGCAACTCATTAAAAAAACATTCAGAAAAAGGGAATATATTTCTTTGCAAAAAATATTTTACTAAGAATTATTATGGATAAGAAAAGAAACTGAAATATTAGACAACATTAATTATGAATAAGTTCGCTTCTTGTAACATCATTTTCCGCTGAAAATTTCTCTACCCCCTCCCCCGCCTCTGCTCTTACAGGGGCTAATTTAATGTCTCTAATTTAATATCATATTCAGTAATAATATTTAATTAAAACTAGAAAGATTTTGCATTTTTTTTTTGTACTGCAATGATCAATGAGAGATAATTAACTTTTTTCTTGCTGAGCGGAGCTTTTAAGCACGCACTGTTCTTTCCCCCTTTTTTTTTTTTGCCACTTTATTGATCATATTAGAAAAACATGAAACCATAAATCAATGTTGATTGTAGATCAGAGCTTTACAACGTTAAAGAAAATCATTGCTCAGTTTCAAGTAAAATTAAATCTGATGCCAATAAGAATGGCGAGTTAGTAAATTATTCATTCAAGTACCTCTTATTAACAAATATCAAATTTTGCTTTGATGAATCTCCTTAACAATGATATAAAATATAAATTTTATCAAATGTCAAACATTTATTAATAATATGATGAACTGAAATACATAGTTACGATAAACAAAAGCTGATTATGTTCACTGTTGAATTGAGTCATCATTTTCGAAAGATGAAAGTAACACTGCACTTTGGCTAGCAAATGAAATTCACATCATTTTCATTTGTCCTCTTGTACAGTGAACAATGAATTTCAAAGTTTAATTGATGCTTTGCATTTGATGTGCATCGTAGTACTCATTGGAATTTGTTATTTTCTCGAAGCATAAAAAAAATTCTAACCACAGATATAAATATGGTGTAAACTTCGTATTAATGTTCGAACCACAGTTCAGAACGAATAATACGTTGTGGTGGAATTAAGATCATCATGATCCGTGCAGTGGAAGCAAGGGGACGTATGTTTTCGGGAACATTTCTTTAATGATCACATTTCACACAAAACAAACACAAAGAACAGACAAGACATTAATTTAAAACTGTATTCGTTTAAAACTGTTTTCTCAACATAGAGTCCCCGCTCTTATTATGAATGAATAGTTATTTACAGATCATTAGAGATAGACATATAGTTCCAATTGGAAAAATGCTTTACTTTTCTTTTAATAATGCTTTTTGCGTGATTCAATAAATATTTATCCGAAAAAGTTAGGAATTCTAATTTTTCACACAATCCCACCATTCAAGTTTAGAGGGAGGGAAAACCCTAATCAAATTTAGAGAGAAAAAAACCCTATTGTATTATGAATAATTTTGAGAAAGTTATATCTGTTTAATCTAAACGGAGATCTTATACAAACTTATTTTAAGAAAGAATTTGCAAAAGTCGCACAAAGATGCATATGTTCAATTTGCCGACAATTCCTTACAATCTCTTCGGATTCGACGAATCTGGCTGCAGAATTTGTCTAAAACAACGATTTTCAATGATCCAAAATTTCAGAAGAATACATATTTTTTCTTCGTTTTGTTTAAAACGTTACAGCATAGAAAATATTTTGCTAAATGTGATCGATAGGAATGAGGGCGTTCATCAAGGAATGGATTTCGTAACTTTTTCAAAATACATTTATTAATGTGAACATAAAAAATAATTCTTCCCATAATTTAAAGCATTTTTTTCCAATCGAAAATATAACTCTAGTAATTTGGAAATTAACTACTGGAGAACAGAAAGAGCGGACACCCTGTATTTGAAAGTATTTACTACATAAATTACAGGTCCATACACAGATTGAATAAAACAAAAAGTCACGAGAGGTTACATTCAAAGATTTGATGTAATACCTATTCAAGTCACGAACAAGAGGTGAAAAAAAATATATATCGGATCGGAAATAGGATTTCCGTTGAATTCTTTTTAGCCTATTTTGGAAGATTATTAATTTTTCATACAAGTACGAAGAATCTTTTTTTTAAGAACCAAGTGAAAAAGAAAACATATAGAAAAAACAAAAATGGCTATTTTTTTATTATTTCAATTTCGTTTTATGTACTTTTACTTTCAAGAGAGAGAGAGATGGTGGTAAATATTTGTTTTCTGCAGACGCAGACTTAATAATTCATGACTGGGACAAATTTTTAATGAACTTGTGCTCAGACTAAATACAAGAAATATTATAAATTTTAAAAAGTTTATTGCATTCACGTTGTGTTATTCAGAGTTTTTTCACAAGATGGATGCCCCGAATGGCAATAAAGCTTAAAAACACTTGCAATTACGTTTGTCTTGTGATTCAGACGTCATATAAATTGACTTCTTTATTAAATAAATCATTGTGTGACTGCTTAACAGTGAAATGATACTCTGCAAGTACATTATATAAAGGCAATTAGGCCTGCATTTACAAAGGAAGGTGAATCAGTATCACTTTTAATAGACATGAAAGAAACAGATACGATTATCAAGTGGGAAATAAGCTAATACAGACAGCGCACGGATGGCTTAACAGTTATTTTTGAAGGCAGTTTTTCTTTTTAATATAAAAAAATGAATTAACAGATGAATGAATATAAGTAAAAATCAATCAATCAATCAATAAAAAAGAATTATTTTCCCCACAGGTTCAAAATAAGACATCTACCCGAAGATCTGATATTCAAATACGAGCAGAGGATATTCATTCAGAAACATATAAGGGTTTACACAGAAAAAATTAAAAAGAACATTCACTTGTATAACTGTACGGACATTATTCAAAAAAAAAAAAAAAAAAAAAAAATACAGTATTGAGAATTATAATTTATAGTAAGTTTTTAAAAATTGCTTTTCACTGATTCTTTACATTAAACTGGATCCTAGATACATCTAAAGCACTTAAAGCTTCGATCTTATTATTATTACTCTTTTTTTTTTTTTTTTTTTTGATGAGGTAAAAATTTTTTCACCATAAAATTATTTGCAATATCTTTCTAAGAATATGTAAAAAAATAGATGTATTTCATTAAAAAAAAATTTATCGCAGGAAAATAAAATTTGTCCAAAATGTTTATTTAAATCTGCTAACACTGGTTTCCTTTAAGCTATTTCCTTATCTTTCGAACTTAAAAAAACACCTTTCCCTCCAATACCTTTGAACAGAAAACGAAATTTTTCACTTTCTAAATGGTTCCATTGGGCCATTTAGGAGACTCTGGAGACAAAGTTTTTTCGTATGGTTTCCTATTCCTCGTTAAATTGCAGACAACAGACACATTTTTTGTTTCTATGTTGAAACTCTGTCTCTAAAATTCTCTACAAAACCAACTTAACATCCACTTAAATACTTATTTACAGTTCGTTAAGAAAAAAGATAAAAAGCATTTTTACTTAAGAAATTAAATCCACATAGAACTATTGTATGTCTAGTTCATATCATGGATAATCTAAAGATGAATAAATTTTCCTAAATTCAAATACTGTATTTCTCAAAAATATACAAACTAGCTTTAATTTAATTACTGTTTTGGGTCCAGTTAAAAGCTACACAAAGGCTATTTAAAGATGAACTTAATATATTGAATCGTATTTAGATAATAAGTACGACACACGAATGAATATTTTCCCTATCCAAACTTCCGCCCCATACCAGCCTGAAGATGTTTGACCTTCTAGAATATAGAATCCACAATAGAACCTCAAACATGACAAATGATTCATGGAATTGAGACTTGAACTTGCAACTCTTTTATAACGTATCCGATACTTTACCTGAAGCTGCAGACGCTTAAATATACTAAAGAACTAAAAAAGGTACATCAATCTAATATCGTCTAGAGCTCCCCACGAGCACACAAAAGTCATGCAAAATAACAGCATGGATTCGACTAACGTTAGAAGGTATACCGAGGCAATTCTCATCATGAATTCTAAAAATTAGAAGGAAGATGTGATGGATATCTCTTCTGAACAGCACGTTCCAAGGCACTCACGGAATGCTTCAATTAATGTTCATGTTTTAGGAATTAGGTGATCAATGGAATTGGCTAAATTCAGAAGTGTTCCAGGAGCCACTCGGTACGGATTCCCCATATGCAGGGTGTCGCATAGTCTTGTTGGAATTGTCGAAACTTATCGAAATGCACAATGGGTATGAATAGGTACACGAAAATGGACATGATGTTTAAATACCAGTCACTCGCTAGATTCGTCTCTTGACATATCAGGGAACGCTAAATACACACACCTCATATCATTTCAGAGGCACTATCGACTACAGTCTTCTGCTGTCATGTCAAACCCATATATTCATGAATTTATCTCCAAAACCATATATGTCCATCCAAAGAAACGTCTGGTAACGAAGTTCGTCAGATGAGGCAACATATTTCAAAAGCGATTTGGTGGTGCCAGATAATAGAAAAATTTTGTGTCAGACAGTCAAAATGGTACACGAGTGTTCGGCTCCAAAAGCCGTTACCAATGATGGTCCGTAGAATTGTTGATGCCCTAACGTT
>JAPMOR010001042.1:844775-933840 GCA_026543865.1 Argiope aurantia
CTCAAAAATTCAAACTTCATCACTACCTCGAAGACGCTATTTGTCAATTCCAATGGTCTCTACTGTGTCGACTTTAATGCCTCGGTCAACATCACTTAAGTTTTGATAAGCTATCATTGTACCAAGAACAGATCTAACAGCTTTGGCAGACACTTATTTTCTTATACATCCAACCACATTAAGTCACAATGTTCCTTCATTTGCAAATGCACACCTATATCAGTTTTCTGGTATTTCAGTGTATAATATAGGCAAAGCAGTATTAATATATATATATATATAATGTTACTCATAAGTAAAACTGGTTCTCTAAGCAATATGTATATCTCTTTTAGTAAGGAAGGTAGTTTTATAAATTTAAAAATGGAAACAGCGTTCAGCATCCGGCCTTGCCAACAAATATAGAGATTATTTGACAACTTAGCGATTAATTTCGCAATGAAAATGAAGGATCTCGAAGAATTTCGGTAATAGTCCACATTAGGATTCCAGTTCCTATGTTTTTTCTAGATCATTCGACGTCCTGTCATGCAATGTATAAAATGTAGAGGTGCACAGAAATCAATAGTCAATTGAGTTGAATTCAAGCCAGATGAATGAATTCATTGTTTGGAATTTTAATACCTAGCAAGTTCTCTCTGAGAGCTTTGTGCTGTTGCAGTTTTTAACATTGATTTGCTGCTTATTGTTATTTCAATTTAAGCCGATGCGTAAAAAGTAACAATTATCAAAATGGTTTGTTAACTCCCTCAAAACCAATGGGATGTCAGACATTATATATATTTTTTTCTTCCCCACAGTTTATTGTCGCAGGTGTTTTGTGCAAAATTTACACATAATATTGAGCTCGGCCTAAATGTTACCTTGGTCATCAAATCTAATAGCGAAGTATCTTAGCTACCACATTTTCAAAAAAAGGCCCTTTTTTTTTGAAGTTGCACCAACCACATGCGTAGTAAAATACTTCAGAAAGATGAGCATATTTTTGTCGGAATTATTTCTTTTCATAACCTCCACAATAAAGAACTTATAATTTTTGTTAAATTTAAACATTAAGTAATGTCAATTTTATTCAATTAGTTAAAAGTGTTACAGAGAAGAAGGAAGAAAAAAGCAGGATTCAACCCACATAACTTAATTACGACTCAATGAGTTGTACTGTAATATATTTCGTAATTTAGTTATGTTGATATATATATATATATATATATATATATATATATATTATATATATATATATATATTGGTATTTTACCTTTTATATATTTGGTACAACATTAAATTATCACTTTTATTTCCAAATATAACACCACTGTTCTTTTAAATAGGATTATGCTTCAATAAGCTTTCTGTAGAACTCGTTGTTAGAAAATGAAGCTTCATTTATTATAGCGATTTATTTCATTTGAATCTAAAATGAATAACTTAGGAATGCAGAAAGATAAAGAAAATTGATATTCTTAAAACTTCTAACTCATATTAAAAATAAAATCACAAAAGGAAGAAGTTCTTAAATTTTTTTTCAAAAATCAAATTATTTGCAACAAATTTAAAAAAAAGAGTTTAATCAGATGAAACCAGGATATCTTTACGGCCTATAGCAAAAAACGGACAAAAAGAGGCAATTTTCGACAATTAAACTCTTTCAAAGGAAATGAACAAAAAGTTCTTTAGAAACAGGGAAATAACCGAAGCGAAATAAGGGAGATTATTTTGTTTTTCACCCACCTCCTTTTCAGTAAATAAATTCCAATGGAATTAAGGCCAGTCAGTAATAAAGATTTCATTCAGAAAGAGAATGATATCAATCAAAAAAAAAGTATCACAATAAGTAAATCTTGGTAAGTGAATCAGTGATAATTAAATTATACGAAAGTACACGATTCTTATGATTCATTTGCAAATTAATTAACATTCGGAATTTAGTTAACTTTGATTTATAACAGCGGATTTTGTTTTATTTGGATTGTTTCAGTAACAAAAATCAACTATCGGGAAAAGTAAGTATGTTGCAATATCTTCGCGAAATGATCAATATTTTTAAACGCAGACGAAATAAAGATTCAGAATTCAAAATAATTAGACTTCGTTAGAACTAAATTTTAATTTATTGAAACATCTTTGATACCGTGGATGGTATTTTGTAAGCACTGAAAGCTTTTTCCAAACATATTTAATTTCAAAAATTAAAATCATTTTTGCAGAAACCTTTTTACTTTATTTAAACATTTTGACATCAAAATAATCATTGCACTCCAGATGTTAGCAAAGAACGGTTCTTGAATTTCAGTACATTAATTTTTGATTCAGATTAAACTAGCTGGGAAATAAAATGGATATATGTAACAATTAAAACTAATTATTTTAAAAATGAAAAACAGGTTTGTTTGTCGATTAAATTTATATAACTAAGATAAACTCCAATTTTCCTTTTGCATATAGAAATCATCACTTCTATAAAAAAGCTATACTTTTATTCGACCTCTCATTTACATAATAATTTATGTAAAAGGCATTTAAAACATCAGAAATAATTGAAGTAGTATATAAACCTAAACAGCAAGCAAGACTGGCGAATTAAACTTAGTCCAAAAAAGTTGGAATCCAAATGCTAGAAAATATATTTGAACCATACAATATTATTAGAAGATTTACTTAAATAAATCTGAATGATACAACAGTAAAATTTTACAGAGCAATTTAAAGGTGATATGGTAAGTGATATGATATTCTTTTTAAAAATAAAGTGAATACTTTTGTTACTTAATAAATAGACTTAGAACCATGGGATACCGGCATATAGAAATAAATGAATAGGTGTTAATTTCAATCTATTCGAAATAAAAATTAAGTCCAAGAGAAAAGGATGCAAAATGATAGACTTAAGATGTTTTTTTTTTTTTTTTTTTTTTTGATCATCAGTTTTAATTATTCATTTTTGCAGGATATTAGTTAATAGAGAGTTGTCATAAAGTTTCGAATCAGATGGTTTATTACAGATAGATGAATAGGAAATACTTCCGAAAAAACTTTACAATAAAGTAAATCGTCGAAACCAACACACAGCACTTTAAACCTGCTTTAAAAAAATAGTAACCTAGAGCTTTTCAAGATCTCGCCGTTCTAAATGAACAATGCGTTTAAATTTTTCAAAAACATTATATCTAGCCCGTTATTCACGATATTTTATTTTATATCTTTATCGACAAAAAATTCGACCTCAAAATTTCGACGAATCCTGATGTTTTAATTTCCTCTCAAAACAATAACTAATAAACTTAAGGAATGCATAAATGAAATTTATTGCGTTTCACATCATAATTTCAAATCTCTATTCCATTTTGGATTCAACTGGTCAAAGGAGAAATCCAAAATGAAAGCTAGATTCTCTTTACTATGCATAAATACAAACGAGAGAACACTTCCTTTGCTTTATCAAGATTCGTTGATTTTTTATTAGTCGTCTTTGGTGATCAGCTATTTTACTAGAAAGAGTTAGTGCGTTTAATTTCAATAAAATCTATTATACATTAATTACGATTCTTTCAACAAAGCATTTTCAAGCCTCAATTAGTGATAAAACCTTAAAGCTACGTTATTTCAATAGCTTAACATCAGGACAGTTAATAGTGCAAATGAACCATCAAAATCAAATCCACTTTTATTACATCACAGTGTATAATAAAATATAACTTCATTTTCTGATTCTGCATTGAAATTGATAAGATAATAAAATAATTTCTTCTTTCTATAGTTTTAAACAATAGAAGATCATTCGATTATATATTTGATGCAAGTATAAAAATTGAATTCCATTACAACAAAAAAGAAGTATTGCTGAAAACTATGATTAAAAAGTACAGTGTATTATTAAAATAAAGAAAAAATTACGACGGTTAAAAAATAATCGCTATGCAATTATGTTATAGGAAGTTGTCGCGAAAAAAAATGCCAAATTTTGTAAAACCTTTAATCAATCAAAATTCCAAAAACTTAGCTTAAAAGTGCACATTCCTACTCTCTAAAACATAAACATACCAAATTTGGCAGCTTTAAGAAAAGTAATCTGTCCTGCAGAGCTCCAACACAGACTTAGCTTTATCATTAGGAAAGAATGAGATATACCAACTATTTCAGTTCTCCGAAATGAACCAAAATATCTACGATCTTGTCTTATATATATTTATTAATTATTTTAATAAAATATCTTATTGTTAAATTAACTATAAAAATCTCAAGAAGACAGATAATATTTAAAAAAAAATCAGTTTCATGCTGAAAACTGACATGTTAAAATGTTCCAAATATTGAGAAGTTGAGAAACTTTGCTTTTAATGCAATAAAATCCCTGAGAAGTTGTTTTATATCAATACTTATAGGGAGACACGACAGGTTTCCGATCACGACCAGCTTCAAACATATTCATAAAAAGCAAGGAAAGAATTTGGCACGTATAAATCCTTCTTTAAGCAGCAATTGAAAACAGATAAAGCCACGCAATGAAACATGCCATTAGTTTGTGGGGGGAAACTGAATTCAAGTTTACATATCCATTCATAAAAAAAAGGATAAAAAAATGTACGGGAAAAAAATGCTGAGATTAATATATTATACATGTATATCAGTTCATAAAATAAAGCAGTCGAAATATATTTTAATATCTATATAAGAAAACTATGCAATTGAAAAAAAAAGAAGAAAGAATAGCAAAATAAATAAATAGTAATAAAAAAAAGATAATAGCACGAGAGATTTTCGAACTTCAATGATATCAATAAAGTATTCATTTTTCGCAATAAAATATTTCAAAACATACTCGCCTGCGAACTTTTTGTTCAGCGAAATTCCTTCTCTTATATTATATATAAAACCAGAGAGGACTTAGAATATTATTGTACGTTGCATTTCCCGTAAGGCATTTTAATTCATGCATCAGAGCACATTTCCAATTGTAGAAAGATTTGGGAAAAATAAATTTAAGGAGGGAAAAAAATCAATTCAAGACGAGAAAAACACTTTGATTTACAAAAGGTTCGGATGGAATGTATATAAAAAAGAAAAACTTTTTTTTTTCTTTGGCGAGAAGGAAATCCGGGATCAGTTGCAAAGATCCCGGAAATTTTCTTTAGTTGTACACACAAGTGGTCGAAGCGCTTCCAAAGAAACGAAATTGAATTTAGGATTACACTTTAAATCCCAAGTACAAACACTTCACTTTCAAATGTTTCGGTTTATTTGAGTGAGAATGACTTTGGCACTCATCTCACATACAATACAGGAACAACATATATCGAGTACAGAAATATAAGATTATAGAACGAGGAATTTAGAAATTCCTACACAAAATGAAAATAATAATTTTATTATTCAAGTATTATAAATCATCAGAACCATACACATTGCAAATGAAAATAATATTATACATAAGAGCCATTAAAGAATATTTTTTTGTGAAATATTTAAATTATTTATAACAAGAAAATCAGGAAACGGGTATAATAATTTTTAAATAAAAGTTATTATTTGATAAATATCATATAAAGAGTATGAATATTATTAATATTTTAAAGGATATTCCTGTCTAAAAGGGATATATATCAACATTAAAAGCTTTATTTCCTTGCAGAGGGATTTCCGCCATCCGTAATGTTTACGAAAATAATAAAAATTACAGAGTTCATGTCATTGATCTTTGCTGCAATCCAATATAAGAAATGTAAAATTGATAAACCCACAATTAAACTTTATTCATGTTTCATCAATCAATTTCAGCATAAAAAGCTTCATCAATGGCTAGACACCATGTCAAAAATTGAGATTTCGAATCCAATAATGACGCCGAGTTTTCGATATTCTTAACGCCACCCATCATTACAAACGGCGGTGCACGATTATATATTCATGATTCTGAGATATGTGCAAGACATACCAATCAGTAAATAAGAATTTGTAAATCAAGCTACTTTAAAATGTAAAAAGAACAATAAAGAATTATTCTGTTTTTAGAAAAAGGAATAATTTCTATGATGGAAAAAAAAGCCAGATTAAATGAATTATTTAAAAAAAATGCAGAAATTATTATTTTATAGTTCTTAATATATACTAGATCTGATAGAGAATAAATTATTATTTCATGCCAGGATTAAAAATTAAAATTTGCTTCTGTTTAATACTAGTTGCCTTGGCGGCTTGCTGGTTCGTCGGGGTTGCTCAATTGAATATTTTACATGACTAACTCTTGACGGCTTTCATACAAAAGTATTTTAAACTTAAACTCTGATAAGTTTACCGTAGTACTACTTTAAAACCTTTAACCCCTGTTACTCGTACTACTACTTTAAAAATCTTTAAAAGCTGTTTTAAAGCCCCAAAATAAATTTAAATTAGAAAAACAGAAATGAAATCTCCCGATGAAACTCAACATTTTTTTTATTTAAAATACAACAGAATATGAGAGAATTATCCAGACCGAAGTAAGATGAGCACTACAAAATATTTTTCAAAATTTGCATAAAAACTTAAAGAGGTTAATTCAATATAAATTTCTCCGATTAGAAAAAAACAGTGCACTACAGTAAGAAAGCAATTTTCAAGCGCAAAGAAATACATTTTAATACACATAATTACATTATATAAAAGAGCAGCAATGTTTAAGCATAAACGAAAGCAAAAAATGTTTTTGCCCATTTTTGAAGTTAAACCTGAATTATATATGTAGAAAATTTTAAAACACATAGTAAAAGTATATTTTAAATAGACATACTCATTTTGAAAATATAAGCTGTACATTCATATATTCATTACCAATGTTGGAATAAATATCTAGGATAAAATATTTGTATCAAGAATAATGAAAAAAAAAATTTTTTTTGAGTTCCCTTTCAACACTGAAATATATTGTCCTAAAATATTCTTAAAATATTTTTTAAATTAAATAAAAAAATAGATTACAAAACTTACTAAGATTAAATTAATAACTTTGAAAATATAACTTTTTATTTTTAAGATATGTAAAAATTAGTTTCGTCCCATAGCTATTTTGGAAACTGCATTAGAAAAAAACCCCACAATTTAGTTTACTTTTTACTTAATTGTTATTCTAATTAAAATTTCCGAAAAAAAACCCCACCAACGCAATTCTAGTAACTGTAGATCAAACGGTATGTCTTGTAGAGTGTCAGCATACACGTACATTCCTTTATTATTAGTAAGGATGGTAAACTGATTTTTCACTTTGCTAATAAGTATTAATTTTAAGGAAAAAAGAATGACACAAGAAAACTAAATTGAATACGTTTTGGAAACTTTTCTATGCTATGCAATCATAAATTCTGATCAATTTGGAGTGAGATTTTAAAAGGCGTTTCTAGGTAATATTAAAATTTTTCATTGACGTAATAAATTCCTTACCTATTATTCTGCGTTTGTTGATCAACAAATATGCATCAATAGGATGAAAAGCAATTTGGCCGGAAACGAAAAGCTTCCAAAATCAACAGCCAATACGATTATGAGAGAACAGGCGATGTGAATAACATACGGAATGAAGAAATTCTACTAGTCACCAACGAATAGCAACAGAGGTGTGATTGTTTGAAGTTATTAATCATGAAAGGATAAAGGAAACCTTTTGAACATACGTTGTAGGATTATGGAATCGCTCAATAATCTTCGTCTTAGGATATTGAAAATATGGAGTTGTAGCTCATTCGCAAGTCAAACGGGAAATATCAATCCACAGTACAAACTCATACAGAATCAACATTTAACCGCACTAGCTGAGCCATTCAGATAAACCAAAATAAAAATATTAATGCCAAAATGCAGCTTTAAATATTTATGTAATAAAACACGCATAAATGGATTAAAAATAAAAGAGTTTGAAAATACTTTGGGTTAGGATTTACTACAACTATAGCATAATTAATAAGACTATTTTATCATTAATCGCTATATTATGATATTAAATTAAGGTTCTTATATAGGTGCATATCTCATTTCTTCACTCTTTCGAACAAGAGTTATGAGGAATTTTCTTTCTTTCTGAAAACGATTTCCCTGAAATATTTTTGTAACTTTTGAGGTAAAGGATAAATAGAAATCGGAGAAAAGCCCCCCCCCCCCCAACCCACACCCTTTTCCTTTTAAACCTTCCAACTCTTCAAGTTTAGGGTTATACTCATAAGATAAAAAATGGATATTCTGAAAATCTATCCTCAAAGACATTTCTAATAAATAATATATATAAATATATATATATATATATATATATATATATATATATATATAAATAAATATTGGAATGGCGTTTTGTGAATATAATATTACCTTCGGACAGGACCTGAATTGAAGTATCGTTTACTTAAAAAATGTTTTAAGTCTGTTGGTAGTGAATACTGTGGATTCTTTCAACATAAATGTTTATGGGCAGATTTAGTATGCGTATATGCGATTATATGTCATGCATGACGAAAAACACGGTCAAAAGATTAAAACTACAACGGGAGACAGTTTTAATCATTTATAAGCTCACAATAAACGATTAAAAAAAAGTGGGATTTATTTTAAATCGTGCATAAAAAAGCAAAAACCTCCAGAAAGCTCAATAAATACAAAATCTACATAATATTTTTCAAATTCCTTCCTTTTCTTAATTACGCAAAAACAATGAAATACTAAGTATTGTAACGACCATGGCTAATTATTTCACTGACACCGTATTTATTGCAAAATAAATATTTACCAATATCTACAGGACGGTTATAATTAAACTTCCCCTATAAACAGCATGATACAACGCAAATGGGTGAACGGATTGCAACGAAATTTGGTATGTAGACTATACACGAGATGAGCTCACGGAATTTCAAAAGTTCCAAAATGTTCACTAGAGGGCGTCTTTTCCGGAAAACATTAATTTTAACACAATAAACGACCAAAACGGAATACAGAAACAATATTAACAATCCAGAACAAGAGTTATGAATAATAAAATGTAAAACCGGAAAAAGTTGTTCTAGGGGACGAAAAAAAAAAAAAAAAAAAAGCGAGATTTACATGCTTGCGAAGAAGAGGAAGCTTTATGCAAAAGAGATTAGGGTAAGAAATATTTGCAGTCGTTGTCATGTTTTATATCGATGTTTCCGGCTGTAATGATGGCGGTATTTTAATGCGATGATGTTGCGACGTTGAATGACTTAAAGAACTTCATAACGCTTCATGTCGGATCGGTCATGATCTGCTGTTGAACGCACTGTCCATCGACTTGAAATTTTGCAGGTGAATGAGGGTGGTCACATGCAGCATCTTTCCCTACATCATCCTGGACACGATTAACAATTGCTCCTCTTGTGCAATTTTGTCCTAATCTGTTCTTGTTTCTGCACACTGGATTGTTTTTTTTCCCCCCTCAAACAGCGTACTGTTATTTTTTCCTTAGCTTTACTTAATGTGGTTCAATGACAAGGTGATCAGAAACTAGTCAATAAATGTTAATATTGTTTCTGTATTCCGTTTTGGTCGTTTATCGTGTCAACATTAATGTTTTTATGAATAGGCGCTCTCTGGTAGATATTTTGGAACATTTAAACTAAAATCGCACAGTTTTTGAGATTTTCCACATCTGACCGTTTTTACATTACATTAAAATTATATTTATTTAAGTATTTTTCTTCAAGTTTTTAAATTGCATTCCACGTTCTTTTAAATTCTTCCAAAGAATGTAAGCATAATTTATTTATTAACATGTGGTAATACAGATCATGTTAATAACTCTTGATTAAAAGGTTAATAAATTACTTTTCAGATCCTAAACAATTATAGCCAAAGATTTTTATACAAAGTTGTTCGTTTTAATAAGACGCTAATTCATCTAATTTGATTTTTTATTTTTAATCTTAAGAGGTTATGGGTAAATGGACATTTAGATCACATACTACTTTTATTCTTTTTGAAGTTGATGGTAGATCTTTTTTTAATTTCCTTGCACCCTTTTAGTTGATGGGTTGTTTTTGGGTTAAGATGTTATCGATTAAGATCTGCAAATATTTTCCAAACCGCGCCATGAGCGGCATTGCAGTAAGTTGTCTTATAAGGATTGTTCTTAAAATACGGTCATAAACAATGAATGAACCACGGAATTAACAATTGTATATTTATTGTTCATTTTAGAAATGGATATTCAGCTCAGATCAATCATCCTGCAACTGCAGTATTGAAGATCAGCATCATAACCTTTACAGGAAACTTAAAATAATATTCTTGTGTAATATTCAAAAAATACCTTCCAAACATTTACAGACAAAAATTATTTGAATAGATTCAGTTAGTTATAACAAAATCAAACCAGAGGTATCATTTATCATAATAAGATATTCACAAAATATTGAAGGTCCAATTAAAAAATATGCATGAAATAAAAACTACAAAAAAAATAATTAAGTCAAAACGACGCAATTCAGAATTTAAAAAATAATTAAGGTGTTCTCGGAACGGAGTTATTGTTATCAATGATCCTTAGGACAGTTCGTTAGGAAAGGATAAGATCATTAATTTTGCCTGAAGCGCGCTAATCAATGAAAAATCAATTCACACTTTTGTCCCTTCAGGACTCGAGTCTTTTATCTCCCGTTGAAAGAATATCAAAACAATGCAAGATCGTCGTTTCATAATTATGCTACAGCGATTATGCATTCAGTAAAGCAATTAAACATTCTTATTAGAGAACACACAATATGGAAAGAAAAAAAAATTATGCATATCCTTTCAATTAGTTTTCCGAGATATGTGTTTTTTTCCAGTGAATAAATACCACAAAAAGCTACTTTACATTTAGAATTATACACAAAGAGACCATATAATTCTGTAACCGGAGACATGAATTTCCTCACACTGCCAGACATAGGAGTCAAAAAAGACCCCATTGTTATTTTTTTTCTTTTTTTTTTTTTTTTGTCCTTAGTAAACAGCATTAGAATTTATTTTGGAAACACAACACATTCTGGAAATCATGTAGCTACCAAAACTATTAATATAAGAAGTGTTATAATATCAAATACTGGAAAGATGTTATAAGAAAAACCAAAACAATCTTTTACTATTTATTTCGTTTCGTTGTTACGGAATTACATTCATCTTAAGAAACAAAAATGAAGAATACATTATTTTAAAATATTATTTTAAGAATTTTTCTTCATTCTTTTTGCATTATTGAAATAAAAAACAATTTCAGAAACATGGAGTCAACGACTCTATAAATAACAACAAAACTTAGAAAAAGAATAACTCGGTTACACGCACGTGTTCATACTTAGACTTTTACCAAGACACTGCTGAAAGAACAGCTTGAAGGCACTGAGGAGATGATTGTATTCAAGGACAAAATACCACATGACAATTAGAGCTAAGGAACACCGCGGAGTCATTTTGACTCCCGTCTCCAGTTACGGGATAATTATATTTTATAATTTAAATCAAACCCTAATTAATTTCCAAAGTTTTATCTTAATTTAGTCAATATTAATTTCACTCTAAAATATTTTTTTTTATTTCCTGATCCCATTCCACTTTTTTATTGAATTAATGCAATAGAAAGCTTTGTAAAAATGCTTTCGTCGGCAGTTCCCACGCTCCGAGTGAAGGGATAAAAAATTGCTGAACTAAACAAATTGCTTTAAAAGATTCCTATGATTCCCTTGCCTAAATCGACATGTGTAAAGAAATCCCTATCAGAATCTCATGGTATATAAGACCAGGGATAAATTATTTCTCTCTCTTTTTAGCTTTTTCTCATGTCGTTCTGTGTTGATGTAATCGTCGCTGCTGCTTGTACATAAATCATGCTTCCCGGGGTGTAATGAAACGAAATTGAAAATTTAAAATGTCTTTTTTGCTGTCTTCGGTCACGACTCTGGTTCAACAATTTATATTATATTATATATAATTTTCTAATTAGAAGGCAGTTTCGAAGACATTGAAGAGACTTCCGGATTTTTGACGTCGTTTTATTTCATCCTAGAGAAGCACCCATTATGTACAAGCAGGAGCGACGAACACCCAACACCAGACAACTCAGAGCGAAAAAAAAAATGAAGGCTAACTGAACATTTTATCCCTGATCTTATATAACATGAGATTTCTGACACGTGTTTTCAAAATCGTCAGCGTTGAATTAAAAAAATTAAATATCAAATGAATAAAAAAAATGTAGTGCCACTAAATAAAATAGTATTAAAATATTTCTTTAAGATAATTTTTACAGAAATTACTGCAGAAAAATGGCAAAATTCAGTTAACTTCTAATTATTTGAATACGTTATTATCTTTTGATCTTTGAAAAGTTAGCGGTATTATTCTAGCTCTAAAGAATAACCGTTCAAAGTTTGGCTGAAATCGAACCTGTCATTAAAGGAAGGACCCCGTGAACTGTAAGAAAGAGCCCCCCCCCCCCACTCCCGTAAAAAGGGATTGTGCAAGCGAGTGTGCGAGTGTCATCTTCATGTGAGCTACCCTCAGAAACTATTGCATCCCTCTTTCTCCGATCTCATGGACTTGGTTTGAATTGGAGTTCAATCTAAGGGGGATAAGCAACAACAACTGTCATTAAAAATGTGGAACAAATACACATACATATATAGCCACTATGACTTTTGTTTATATTAAGATAGATTTACCAGTAATTAAAAACCATCATTGAAAGAAAACTTTTTCTAAACATAGCCAAAAACAATGAAATGCACAGTTCCATCTAATATAAAATACTCTAGGGGCTTTTTTTTCCCTTCTTTACAATACAACAACAACAAAAAATCACCTCAACTGTCGAAGTAACTTACGACCGAAGAAGAAATTGCAGTGGCGGCAGCATTCCGTGCGATGGTACATACTTATGCAAATCACAGCGGAAATGAAATGGGAGCGGCGGAGGAATATCAGCAAAGACGGAACGGAAAAGAAATTTACAACAAAAACAGACAGGAGAGGGAAACAATTCTTCGGTCTTTTTGTTTCTCTTTGCTACACCCCCTTCCTCGCGCAGGAAACAAAATTTCTGGCAACTTTTCCCCCGACCGTGCACTTTCTGCAACTTTCGAAGGGGGTCCACGGAATTTTACAGAAAAAGGGAAATGCCGGACGAAGTGGAGAACGCCGCAACTAAAAATAAAAGAACGCACATCCATTAAATTTCTTTTTCTTGCTTCTTTTAACAGCGAAAATATGAGAGAATAATTAAAGAAACGGAAGGCATTAACCAAAAAGGACGGACGAAATAATAAAATAGCACTTAACCTTCTGACTTTTATGTAAAACGATTTCTCTTGATGAAGTGCGAAGAAACACGCCAAGCCTAACGTGTTGCATTATAGAGTTAGTTCCTCACATACATTGACATTTTTTTAATTAGAACAGCCCCATAAAGTGTTTTTTTAAAAATTTATTAATTCAATGCATCGCTAAGCAGCAAATTTATCCTTTTTTCCAGAATTGTCTAAATCGTCAAATTGCTGTCTGCGTAGTCAGGAAGGTTAATTCATTATTCCATGTGCCCCTGAATTCATTTATTGTAAAACAATTTTCTATGTGTTTTTTTATTTCAATAGTTATATCTACAAAGTTTATGGCACGACTTTCTTGAATCACAATACATCATATTAATCTTGTGGTTCTCTATGGATCGTTAAAAACAAAACGAAAGATTCATACGTCTAGCTCAAAATGTTAGAGCATAATAAAATGCTTTCATGTAGTTTTCGCATTCAAAATATAATGTTTTTTTAATACAATTTACAGAAAGAATGCTTAAATATTATCAAGCAAAAAAATAATAATAATAATAATAATACGTTTTAAAATATATTGCGACACTGATTAGAAAGAACTGACGCAAGAATTGTATAAAAATATTCATAGATGTTGCTATATATAATTGTTACTGTTGTACGATGCTATATGAAATAAAAGGATTGTTACAAAGTTTTATTTATGACTGATTTTGAAAAATGTATCAAAAGTAAAGGGGAAAAAAAAACCCCGTACGGAAATAAAACGAGCATCATAGAAAAGCTAATCTTTTAAATATATATTTTTTTTAATGGCGTAAAATTAATTTTAAGCGATGATTTGATTGCAAAGTTACTAAAGAAGGTCGTTATAATTTGTATGAAAGGTGTTTTTAGTTAAATTGACTTCAATAGTCAATTTATTTAAGAAATATTTTAATTTGACGAATTTAAATAAATTCATTGTTAATAAGTGGCTTCTTCGCGAGTTTATTGTATATTTTTAAATCCTTTTTATTGTTATATTTGCTACTTCTTTTGCGAAATTTCGTGTTTTGGTACGATGTAATTATTTGGTTTAGCAAAACGATTATTTCAAATGCTCCCGAAAAACTGCAAACGAGATATGGAGAACTAGCATTTTGTATACTTCTGGTTACCGTTAGGATAGCTAATATTTCAGTATCTTGATCACAGTATCATAGTGAAAAACGAAAAAAATGTGTCACTATGAGGAAGAAAAACAAGCGAACTTATCCTACTATATATATAAAACATAATTCAGTTGTAATCAAGTAATAAGCGATCAAGTCTTCATGTATATAAATTACGAAATGCAATATAAGACCGCAACAAATAAAAATAAAATGTCAATTTAATGTAAAAAGAATAAGGATTTATACTAAGGAAAAGTTACGCCATTTTTATTAAAACTTTATCTTTTTTTAAAATTTCTTTTATAAACTCTTTCTTTAAATATGAAATTTTATTCCGTAAGACTGAAATGCGTGTAAACAATTTCTTTCCCTTACGTCTGCTAATTCTTTCTGAATAGGATTACTTTAATTCTAACCAGCAAGTATATATTGTTACAAACCTGCAATTCGGCTTCCCAGCATAGTTTGTTCCATCATTGGAAAGAAAGTTTTACAGTCATCTCTATGGGACAGAGTCTGGGCGTCGTGTCGGGGGTCCCAGAGCTTGGCGACAAACTTGACGACCATTTTGGCGACTTTGGCGCCAAAATAGATAATACCCGAAACTTCGAGAATTTTCCCGATCCGTCCAGTAGGAACCGAGATACGCCTCGAACGTTCCTGATTGGTTGAGAGGCTTCTAGCCCCGCCTCCTGAGACCTATAAAAGGAAGCGACCGCCGCTGCCAAGGGGGACGACGAAGCCAGTAGTCGGGGAGACGACGGAGTAGTCCGAAGATGGAGCGGAAAAGCCAGTAGTCCGAGTTCGAGAGCAGCGAAGTCAAGTCAGTAATCCGAGCCAGAGTCGGAGAAGTAGAAGACGGAGGAGTCGGAAGCGACTGAGGCAAGCTAGTGCTGAACTGAGCTGTGCGCTACTGTCTGCAGTAGATTCTGGTTGTATGCTGCTGTGTATGCTGTTGTATGCTACACGTCTCGGGTGAAGATAATCGTCTTCTGTGCTGTATATAGTTGTCGCTTTTGTGCTTTCCTGTGTGTCTTCGTGTAAATAAACGTCGTTGTTTCTTTTTCCATTGCCGCCTGATTATTGAGCGTTCTCCACACCATATAACTTCCACTATCCAAACGAACCCCGGTAAAGAAAATTTCGTAACAATATAAATATCATATTCGAAAAATGCTTTAATATATTTATTCTCATTTTTTTCTAACTTCGACATAAATTAATAAAAGTTATTCTAATTTAATGACACATTTAAATAAACTCATTTCAATTAGTAGTATAAAACAAACGGTAAGTATTTCTTTGATGTATATATTTTCTCATAGTACAAATGTATACTTTTAGAGAAAAAAATTATTTAAACTGAAGAGAAAAATAAAACATTTATTTCATTAATTCTTTAACAGAGGAGAACAAACCACAGATGGTCTTCGCCCTTATTTTATTTCTATACAATTTCCATTACTTCGTTTTCATCCACAATTTCAGTTAATTACCATAAAAACAAAATATTTAAGAAACCTCATTCAAGTTTTTAAATGGGAAACAGTAACTCTCTATAATAGAATAAAATTCAATTAAAAACGAATTTTACATTTAAACGAATCGTGTCTTCAGTCTTTTTTTCCCCCCCATATATTATTTTTCTAGCGGTTTGAAACTAAATTATGCGCTTTTCTAAATTCCACAAATAATAATGAGAAACATTTCAAATTAATAAAATTTATTCTGAGAAACTAAAACAAAAAAGTTCCGAAAATAATTACATCAAAAATAGAAAGTTTCTCGAATGCTAATACTAAATGACATACTGGTTTAAAAAGAAAAAACATTGAATTATATTGAAACATGGATTTTTTTTTTACTTGTTTGGAAGCAAGTATTGAATTAGTTACTTATAAAAAATCGTAATGCCTTGAACATGACACATATAAACTAAATATCATATACACATCAGACTTAATATATTTTACATCGTATCTACAATCTAAGTATTGTAGAAAATTCATTTTAATGTATGAGAAGGTATCAGTAAGTAACACACATAATTTAGAAAACAATAAAAAAAGATATATTGCAATGACAATAAAAAGTGAAAGCATTACCAATTTATTACTTTTCGATATAATTGCTATTTATTTTGAAGCATTTGTTCCAGGATTGGATTATTTTGCTAATCCCTGTCTCACGGAAAGCCGTTGGTTGTGTTTTAGTTTAGTTTCGTTAACGTCCAGTTTTAAACCAACACTAGGGCTATTTTGGGACGGACCTCGTAATTTTGAACCGCGGTCAGACGACGAGGAAGACAACTGAGCTGACATCCCCTCTCGAAACTTCCGCACACACCCGCTTACACGACAGTTCTTCTGTGGAATCGGGTCTCCAACCTGAAATCATCCGGTTCCGAAGTTGAGACCTTACTACCAAATCACCGCGACCAAACTGTCGGCTGTGAGTAGAGTCTCTGTCCTTTGACCCATCGGATATCATCCTTAAATTTCTGATCGCCGAGGAAGCTCTTCATGAGTTCTAACAAATGAAAGTTTGAGCAGTTCTACACAATTCTGGATTTGGCATCCTTAAATTTTCTTCTATTTGGATCCATGAAGAGTTCCCCCGGTGGTCAGAAGTTTGATAAAGACATCAAATAAGCCATGCGATAGTGGCTCTACTGGCAGTTGAGTGACAAGGAAGATCTGAGAAACTCTAAGAGAAGACAAGAATTTTCGATCAGATCCAGCAATGCGGCAAATATCTTAACATTAATGGCAGCTATGTCGAAAAATAATAAATTGGTAACAATGCCGTATCCGTTTCATATTGTTATGCACTCCATTTTTTAGTACAAAATTATGTGCATTCTTCTCGTATTAATTGGATTACTTTTAGTTTATCTAATGTGCCTTTACAACCTCTTTTAGGTCAATTTAAATAGTGTTCCTCAAATTTTATTCATACACTTTTATAAAAAAATTTATACACAGTATTATCTATGCCTATCGGATAAATATATAAAAACTCGATATAGAATATTGAGAAGTTAGTGCACGGATATTTGGATGATTAGCATTCAACTATTAAAATAAAAAGCTTGTATTAAAGTGGTAACTGCTTTATGTTAAAAATCTTATGTTCGCTACATATATGTACCAAAATTTCCTTTCCGAAGGTGGATCTATTGCGGGTTTGTTTAATTGAACTGAAATACTTGCGCTGAAAAGATGGGAGTTCATATCCCCCCCCCCCACAATATATTAAAAACTGGTTCATCTTATGCGAACGTCAGTGACGAAAAAAGAAAGAAAAGCGAACGGCATTTACGTCGTACAATAATAACAGATATGTGTAATACACACGTCAAAATATTGCTTCGCATTCTAGCAGATGTAATCGAAGCAGAACAGCGACGAAAAGTTATAAACGACTAGAAAAAAAAACCCAAACTTATCTAATATGTGACTGCTAGCCTGAATAAATATTATTGGCTTTTTGATCCGAACAATGCTATAAGAAAATTCATTTTCTTTTTATTAATAGACAATACAAGGTATTTTGCCATTCTAATCAAAGAAGGTTATTTTTGTCATAACAGATACCAAAACTCTACAAACAACAGTCTTTGACAGGAAAACAACAAGCAGGAGCAGAAAAAAGCAAACATTTATGCACAAGTCATTCCGGAGAACGTAACCTTCAAACATCACAATAAGATGTAATGGAAATTAGAGAAAAAGAAAATCGCAGCAAACAATCTGCAAATTTCAAACTCTTCCCGGACTCTGTCGGTAAATATTCGGAGGAAAAACAACCAGTGATGCGGAAAATGCCTTTCGGTACAAAGAGTATTCTACATTCATCAGTTGCGAAGAGCAAATTCAGAATTCTGTTGGACAGAAAAGGAGAAACAGGCTTAACTGTGCAGTGAAAAATGAAATAAAATAGAAAAGGGAAATATCCAACACATATTTTCAGTTCTAACTCAGCAACATTAAGGAATATATCATGTATGAATAAGGTTTTCTATAATACAACATCAGAATCTGAGTGAAATAGATACATGCTATCTTTGATGAGGCAAGCAATAAGGAAACGAGGGTTTGTCTCTTTATAAAACTTTGCAAATGTGTGTTTAGAACCTTTAATGGCAATGGAGATTTAAAAGGATTTCATTTGTTTGATATGTTCAAATTCAAACACATTGATGTGAATTCATCAAAAGATTCGCTTAATGTTTTGAAAGCTTTGAATTTCAATACCCCTTGCTATCTGTGTTTAGACAAGAATGAAAGCTCAAACATTCTCCATTTGAAAATGGAATGCAGCAAATCTTTTGCATTCACCTACCATAAAAGAAGCATTCGATAAATATTTACTGAGCCTGTGCGCTTGAAGGCCTTGTTACAGAAACAAGGTTCTTCACTTTTCGAGAGTTCGGAGTAATAATTCGCCTCCTTTTCATCAATTTGCGCTGATTTTATTGAAATGGTATGTAAAACAAGAAACATTTGCTGGAACTACATTTGACGAATTGCAAAAGAAAAATCTGACCATGCAATGAAACAAATTTGTTTTATACGATATCGGAATTCAAAAATTTAGCTTAAGTTTCAATGTATTCCATTTCTTCGTTATATTTCCAATTAGTTAAAATGACATCATTTTTTTAAAGCATTGATTGAATAATAGTAAATTGATAAAAAAAAAAGCACCAAACGAAAATATGTAATAAGGATAAAAGAAATAGAGATATTAGAGATTTTACTGATTCCATGAGGTTTTGTACCAGATCATTAAAATTAGCAAAAGTATAATAAAATGAATAACAAAACCTATATGAAATATATGTTCATATGATTTCACTCTGAACATTGTTAAATTATCAAGTAAGAACCACGTCTCGATGGCAAGACTACTCACGAAGGGAGACACATCATAGAGGCCTGATATAAGGAGAAGGGAGAGGAATAAAGGGTATTTGCAAGTTCTGCAAGGTATTTGCATCGGACTCCATCGCGATGTCCAGCGACTCAGACTGATAGAAAAACTTTTTTACGGGATAGTAGTTACTGAGAAAACCAGAACTGCTCTATTCTGCGTCTTATATTAGATATTTCTGCAATACCAAAATATTTAAAAAGACGATATTTCTTCCTATGGTCAGTTCCCAAATAATACCTAAAATTTGAAACTGTAAATATATATATAATTTTTTTTGAACCAACAAAACACTGAGACGATGATATTGATTAATAGCAACTAAATGAAAAAATCTAAGTTAAAAAAATTTAAAGTTAATAATGAGAACTCTTATTCTGCATTTTGTTACAAGAAATTTATAAAAACAAAGAATATTCATGATATTTGGGAAATCTTTTGTTTAAAACATAAAGGTCACAAAGAAGTACTTATTTTAAGCGATATATTGAGAGAGAAAAATAATAGTTCGATTTTATTTATTTCTAAAAATAAATATTAAAGAACTGCTTCTTATCCTGGTGTCAGCGGACTTACGGTTGCGGATTCATAAGATTTCATTATGATGCAAGATTCCATTTTAAAGATAACTGAGGGCAAAGTTGTTTATTCCATGTAAGCTTCTAATATGGTAATGAATAACCACATCGCAATAGCAAGATAAAATTCACACCATAACAAAAACTGAAATTTAAGCACAATCCATATTTTTAAGGTTGCAACGAACGTATAATCTTCGTTGTAAATTCTACACCCAGGAAGTCTCCAGATTTGGCGAATCTTCCGTTTTGTACTGCAATACGTTTTCACTTAAACAGATTACAATAAAAATGATTGAAAATAGGGTCCCCCCCTCCATGATTACCAAGGAATATGAATAGAACGACTGAGTCATTTCTTACAGCAAAAATTGGCAATGAAGGAAATAGGATTTATTCAAGAACCAGGGCTTATTTTCATTCAAGTTCTATTCAAAGGCGCATTCATCAGATCAAATCACATTAATGAAAATTGAATTTAATATCTATCAACACGGTTCATTTTGAGCTTCTAAAATGAGTAAGAGTCTTTTTTTTTAATCAGTTTCTAAACTAAAGATTTTTTAAGAAAATTATTAATATATATTTTAAATTTACAATCATCCGAATATAGCGCATGAGACAAGTGCAGTTTTCCAAAAACTCATACAAAAATCATTATACTTTATCAAATACTTTCGATTGGAATGCATATTGAAAGACGCATTAGAAAACAGAAACGAGCATTTGTCAAAATGCATTGAATACGCTAATATAATCGACTATTCGGTTTGATCCAAGTAGAAGTCAGAATTCTATCAGTTTTTGCTGGCAGAACTAAATTTTCTATTGTGGCTCGACAGGCTTATTATGAAACAGGATACCATATCGAACACCGATATTTGAAATAACAGTTAAAAGATTTGAAATAATTTTTGCTTCATAAAAAACACTAATTTACAGAAATAAACGCGAAATCTAATGTTATAACAGCTAAACATGTCTATTTTCAGTTATATACATACCCGATGATTATTTTTTCTCTTCCATTTTCTTATAGATTTTTCTATGAGGATGCAACTTAAAACGGAAGGGAGGGGGACAAAATAATTAGGCCAGCGAATTACGTTCCCAAAGGTTCTTTATTGGCAGCAAATAAAATAATTTAAAATTTCTTTACATCCAATAATTTAATATCTTTCTTTTTGATATTTTGATCGGCTTTCTTTTCATTCCGTATATTTTCTGTTAAAAATAGGGAAGCAACGAAATTCTCAGTAGTAACAATTTTTCTCACTTTAATAAAGTAAAAAGGTTTAACACAAGCACAAAATTGCGTAAATACAAAATTAATTGAAGTAGAGGTATTCGGCAAGATAGACCAGCGCTTATCTTGTAAGATGAGAACTGCGATAAGAATGACAGTATAAATGTCGTAAACGTATTTCAAAACATTTTTCAGGTACGAAAGCACTGAATGTAAAATAAAAGCATACACCAGAACACAACTTACTATTGGCGGGAACATGACTTCATGATAGGAATCAAAAGAATTTCCAGTAAATACTGGACTGGTCTTTTGAAAGGACCAAAGCAGTAGATCTTAGAGAGTTAGTTCATGGTGTCGTATATTATGTTCTTAAGGGCGATTTGTCAACAGCGACGGCTCTATTTTAATTGAGTTCTTTGTTTCAGAAATATGAAATGATTGGCTTTCTGACTCTATACAGAACTTGATGACATAAATTGAAAATTCTATTAATTCTTATTTTAAATCTTGAAAATTCTATTAAATGTTTGCTATTATCAGACATTTAGTTGACAGTCAGACATTCTTAGAGATAATATTGTCGCGTAGATGAGGTGAATTTAGTAAGGCCAATGGAAATGAACACACTCAAGATCAACTCAAGATTTTATTACAAATCTAACTGATCGAGAAACTACTTATATACAATTTAAAGAACATTCCAGACTTCGAAGGCTCGCAGAAAATTGGAAATTTAAATAAGCATAAAGCAAATTGACATAATTTGACAATTTGATTAAATTTGACATATAGCAAATTGAAGCTAAAAATCAAATTTTTTTGGCAATTTGCCTTGCTTGTGTTCGAACCCGCAACCTCCCGTTCAGCTATGAGATGGTTGGTTGAGCCGACTGAGTTATGATGTGCTCGGTCGAAAGGAACAATTTTCGCTAGAATATTAAAAAAATCATTCACATTCTGTTCAATTATGCTTTAATGAATTTTAATAAACTGTGTTTTAACTATAGGGAAAAGCTATATTTTCCTTTAAATAATATAAACGCATTGTCTATCAACAACACAAGTGAGGAAATGCATAAAGGAATTATTGTATAAAGAAGAAACAATTCCATGAAAAGAAACAATACAGAATGTTAAAAATGCTTTAATAGAAACCTCAGGAACTCTCATTAAAATCCTTTACTTTTTAAAATAGTAATTTAATAGATTTCGATAAATTAATTTAATACATAGAAGATGCAGTACAAGACAAAATAAATTATTAAAATTTGTACTATAATAAACATTACAAATTCTCCCTATCATTTAAAGTTTTCATAATGTCAAGAAAGTAGTAAAAATTTTTGTTAGCGATTATTCAGATCTCGAATTTTTTTTTTTGGTTGATTTAAAAATGCATTTATCCAAAGTTTTTTTTTTTTTTTTTAATTTTCAGTTTAGTATATACAAGAAGTACAATGACAAGTACATTTTTGGTCTTAACAAAAAATAATTTCAAGAATATGTAGGCAATTTAAATGAAGTTGATAAATAAAAAGACACATTATGCATATGTTTTGACATAATCTCAAGGGATCTTTGAAATTAAGCCCAAAATAATTTTTTTTAAAGTGCATAAATTTAAAAAGACAGTAACTGTAGAGACTGAAACAGCATTTTGAGTTATTTCCTTAATATTAGATAGCAATCTTTCACTGCACACCGTCTTAAAATTGACAAGATTTATTTTTCATGTTAATAATTAATAGATTTTTTAAAAAATATAATCTTATTTCAGACAAGAAAGAAAAATATTTAGAATAAAATATTTAATATAGAATTTAAAACATAATTCTTTTTTGAATAATAATTTCTTTCAAAAATCTATTTTAAATTTTGTTTGTATTTTTTAAATTATTATATGTAAATTTCCCTCAGGAAAAATATCTTCTATTTAAAAATTTTAAAAAAAAATCATGCATTGAATGGTTAACAGCACGAAAATTTCTTTATTTCCAAGAAAATATTTAATTTTGAGAGAGATTATTTAGAGTAACAGTAAGATCAATTTGAATAGCAATCAACAAAATGAGTCTTCATGAGTCAGAAAAGTTAAGATTCAACAAAAGCTGAAAGCTTTCCCTTCCAAACTTCACAAATCCTAACAGTACTGGTCAGCAAAATCACAGCATGCAGCAAGGTACTATTCACAAGTAGTTCCGTTCATTTCGAACACAGATTGGTGGTGGTGGTGAGGTCGTCGAACGATCAATAATTTTGACGAGACATGATTAATCTATTTTCGACGCACTCGATGCTTTCGTTGAAGGAAAATGCTCATGGAATGAGGGATGTGGTCATTAAAAGTGACCGACTGTGGAAAGGAGGGTGCACTAGTAAAGCCATTTGCCTAGTCGGAAGCTCCTTCAGTAATTCTTGATTCGGAACATGTAATGTCCGGGAAAATCAAATGCTCAAGTATGTAGCAGTAATTAATAGTTAAAAGCATTAATAACCGTCGGCTTAATGCAAATGTGGCCAAGATAGAAACATGGTACGGGTGAATTTGAATTGTCCATATTTGGTGAACAAGCAATAGTGCAAAATGGAATATATTTAAAAAAGCGGAAATTAATCAACTATATAAAAAAAAATCATAATACATGTAATTGCCATCTTGAGGGAATTTTAAAGTAATGGGTATATTCACAAATATATTACAGTATATTTAAAGGAAATGATTTCATTAAAGACTAGCTACTCCAAAAGACCAAATGATTACCAGGAATACTGATTATTTTTTGAATATTAGTTAAATCTCTTACAAATAACTGGATACTTATATATGTCTCAACAAATCCCTTTTAAGCATCAAATTGTAATACATGTGAAAGTCTTGTTATTTTAATATCCTTACACCAGTTCCGCGTATTATATTAATGAACTTTCCTAATTTCAGCGAATTCCCATGATATAGTAGTTTCAGTAAGTCTTTTATTGCAACACCAAAAAAGTATTGCTGCAAATTATGCATAAAAATATATTTTAAAAAACTGATAAAATTCCTTAAAAACTTTGCATTAAATTTAATTAAAAACAATTATTCTTTTAAATTTTAAAATAGTATAAAAATCCTTTTAATTTGATGATATTTTCAGAAGTCGTCGTGGAAAGCGGCAAAATATCATTCAATTTTAATTAATTAAATTCCTAATTTAAAAAATTGTTCCAGTAAGCACATTTTCTTTTAGAAATTATAGATATTATCAAAACAAATCAATTAGATTTAACAAATTTGGTTACTGTAAGTCAAACAATCTAGCCAACACCAACATATTTTCTTTAAGATTTAACAGACATTTTATTGATGGATATTTGCTATATATCTTCAAAATAATCATCTCTGGTCGCAATGCATTATTTGAAAACTTTTCTTACCTCGAAATCTTCAAAATATGATTAATTTCATTTTTTGTAACACAATTTCAAGTATTTTGTGGTTTCCTTTTAATGTTGTAACAAACTGAATGCTTTGACAATGAAATATCTGCATTAGAAAATCATGGACTACGTTTGACATCACAAATTTTGTTAAACTTTATACTGTTTTACTTTAAAGTACAGGCATATTTACTAAATCATAAATACTAAAATCAATGCATTAAAAAAAATGGGGCCTCTGAGCTCTTTTTCTTTTTCCTGCATTGCTTTTAAACATTTTTTTAAAGGAATTATAACATTTATCAAGATATTAACATTTGTTGATGTGAGACAGAATATCACATTTCAAAAGCAATACCATTTTTTTTCACACAACAATTTAAACAATTAACTCCTTTTTTCCCCCCATTTTAGACCGTGAACTTTACTAAACTGATTCTCCATCATTTTCGCAATCGAATTATATTCATTAAGAACTTTAATGAATACACACAGGCAACGGCGATTGTAGGGCATAGTTACGTTCATATTTTCATTTAAAGCTGCGAATAAAATTCAAAGAAAATGTGGCGATGATTAAATGAAGTTAAGGACACAATATTCACTGTAACAACATTTCCTGAAATTAGATATAATTCTAGGCCAAGTAACTATAAGACAAATACATAGCAAAAACGGACAATCTGAAAACAAAAACTTGACAGCGTAATAAAGTCATTCAA
Source organism: Argiope aurantia (assembly GCA_026543865.1). Lineage (NCBI taxonomy): Eukaryota > Metazoa > Arthropoda > Arachnida > Araneae > Araneidae > Argiope > Argiope aurantia. The sequence continues at coordinate 870,114 of JAPMOR010001042.1, forward strand.
ATGCTGACAGCAGTGCCACAAATCTGATATCTACTTTTTGTCAGTGTTTGTCCTCAAAGTTGAAGGAAAATATCGAATACAAATCTTTCCGAAGCAGAAATCGAATGGGAATACAAAGGAGTATAGAATCCACCACATAATTACTCAATAAGCATGAGTGAAACATTTATATCTCAAAGACAAATATTTTTTAAAGATGTCGACTCTTACATTCTTGTAATTTGATTTATTCACTCAACGTCTAGCTCAGGAGAATTCATTTCAAATGGATAGCATACGTTAAGTTGGAAAATAAACAAAAATACTCGTAATTATAATTGCTCTTCTTTGCTGTATAATTGTTTTCAAAATAATAGTGACAAAACGGTTGCAAAGCAAATTTAATTTCAGAGCAAAAATGCAATTATTTAAAATTTTAATACTAACCTATCAGTTCTATACTACGGAATGTATATGTTTAAAGACACGTTCGAGGACTCTGAACAATATCTTTTTAATCTCAAGTAAATAAAAGAAATCATTGCCAATTCTAAAACTCATCATACAAACACCAATTGTCTGCCAATTCTGAAACTCATCTAACAAACACCAATTTTCCGGGTAAACCAACGGTTGTATATAGCGTCCCTCCCCCCTCTTTTGTATGCTGTGGTATATGTAACGAGTCCTTGAATTTAAAACAAGCACTTGGGATTTTAAGAAGTCGAATGATAAAAATCATTCAAAAATAATGCTTGTAGAAGAGTGCAAACATATATTAATCAAATAAGCCCTTTTTTAAAAAGGATTTTTTTGAGATGGAGCCTTTCAAATTATAACTATTGTAACTTCTACTCTCTCAGAATAATCGGTTTTTTCAATAAGCTTTTTAAAAATGCAAAGTGCACAATTTTGTATCAAGCACATATTGAATTTCTGATATACCCCATTTAAAAGCTTAAAAAGAAAGTTTAGTCGCTAATTTGATGCTCATCGATATACGTGCCCCTTTACATGAATAATTTCAGCATTTATTTAATAAATATATAAATAGATATAAATTCACCCCCCCCCCCAAAGTCTTATTATAATTCCATCATATATATACATATCGCAAAACGTAAATCTTAGACTAGATCTATTTATATTTTTTGGAAGTATGAACAATATTTAACCACTTAAGAGGGTATTCCAAGTTATTTCATTCCACGTTTGCATGCATGCTTATGGCAATAAAAGATGATTCGGATTTCAAACTATTAAGATAATATAAAAGCAAAACTAAATAATTTTTAAAAATGAACTCGTATTATTAAAGCACTTTGAAGTCTCACGAGGAAAAAATTAACAAGCTCTGGTTATTTTGAACGTGGATTAAAAACACAATAAAAAACAACTATTAAAAAAATATATCGAATGTTACACATTCTTTCATTTGTTTATGACGTCTTATGTTTGGTCATTAATATAAATGGTCAATGCTGAAGTGAGAATGGAAATCGCATGCATTGAGTTCTGTATTTTTTCTTTCCAGATTGATAATTTTTTAATAAAGTAAACTTAATGAAAAGAATGTCTGAAATATTTATCGAAGGGGAGAAAAAAGAGTTGGGGGATATATGCTATTGCACTCTTCTATGACGTCCATTTAAGTTTTATAAAGCAGCGCGAAAATGCACAGCATGGAAGGAAAATTTAAACCGCGATTCGATTTTTCATTTTCTTTTTATTTCGAAATACTGCAGCATCATAATTATATGGTAACTGAAAATGGGATCTAACTATAGACATTAATACAAGTATATTTTAATTAACGCGATTGAAAATTTTAGAATTTAACAAAATCGTCTTGTGGGGCCGTTAATGGGTTCAGTAAAAAGCCTGAAATAGTGTAACAGTTATTTATTTACAGGTTACACAGACAATGTACAAAGACACACACAGAAAATGTACAAAAGTTTAGAATAATTTTAAGATTATATATATAAGAGCATGGATTAAAGCATGCAGCACATGCCATCGCTAGATCTGGACCAGTCATAGCGCTACAAGGCATCAGAGGGCGCTGTCTCCGACGTCATCAGTCAGTATGATTAGTATTACAAGAGTGGTTACAGTCTGAAGATGCAAAGATTTTATTTTCCCTCGATTAAAATTTATCTCTACCAAATGAATGTATTAATATTATTTCTTGCTTGGTAGTTAGAATATGTTACACTTTAGAGTCTCTTATCTACAGACTTTCTCAATTGATCCTTCTTGAAGTCGTCATTTCCCCCCTCCCCCTCTTTTTTTCTGGATTTGGGTCTGAGTGAACTGGATTCTCCAAGATTATTTGCTCACGCATCTCTAGAAGCTCATTGATTGTTCAGATCTTTGCTACGACAATTCAACGAATCATTAACATCACAGCTCTCAAATACCAAGGTTTGTTGTTGAAAAATATTTGCATCTCCATTTATTTACCTGCGTGAATTGATTTATTTCTAGTATTGTTTAAAGCTCATTTTTGCAAATTTTTGGTTCTTATCTAATATACAATTTTATTTATGAATTTCACATTTGCATATTATCGTCTGGAAACACTCGAAGGGGGGAGGAAAGGAATCACAAACTGTACATAGCAGCGATAACGTGAAAAAATGCGGCAATGCAAACGATGAAAAGTTTTGTTGCAAAATATACATGAAATGTTTTGAAAGACATTAAAATTAAATATAGGCTTTCTAGAAATAAAGTAGGTACAAAAAAAGAAGTTAATTTTTAGAATTTTAAAATGTAAAAATTATTTTTGTATGATAAAATTCTGAAACTAGAGGGGAAATCTAAAACCGAAAGCTTTTAAACTGTAACGCGAATTAAATTTTCGGAAAACTTCTTCATCACCAACTCTAGCAGAAGAAAGCAAATGTCGAATCTGGTAGCTACCGATTTAATACCTGCACAATAGAACAAATTTTGCATCATACCAAACGCAGTTTCATAATATTCAGCCTGTAATTTTATGTTAAAATATGTATCAATAAAAAATAGAATGAATCGGAAAATGAAATCAAATTTCACTAGCATCACAGAGTTTAATAAGGAAACAATCTAACATCGAAGTAATTAAATAAGTAAATTCATTAAAACGTTTACAATGAAAAAAAGAATAAAATTTCATATTTTTCTTCTAATATTTCAATTTTACATAAATAATAATAATAATAACGAGTGAATTTCTGAAGCATTACAGCAAACGCAATCTCAAAAATATATTTAAGGTTCTTATATTGAGTATCACACAGGATTATTTTCCTGAAACAGCAGAATATATTCTTATAAGAATATAATGAGGCAATTAGGCGGATACCAGCTTAAGACTTAAGAAATAACAGAGGATACTAATCTTTAAACACAGTACCCCTTTCCTCCTTAGACAAACCAGTAAGACCGAGGAAGAGGAACAGATTAGAGAAAACAAACAATTAAAAGTAATTGAACAATACAATTAAAAATATTCTTTTTATTTTGATCTATTATCTTGAGTCTTTAATAATTAGTAGAATAAGAACTTTAATTAATGATTCGGTAGCATTATTTAGAAAATATTATAAATATGTAATAAACTGATTATAGAATTAAAAATAATTTATAAACTACCGATTTTTATGTCATGAATCAATCATTTCTATGAACTTGATTTAACAGTGATCAGGAAATAGTTGCCAAATAAAAAGGCAGAACAGATGGATTAAGGGATTGTTTGAAAAAGCGAAATACTTAGTATTGTCGCCGTTTCTTCCAACAAATCTTTCGGTACTAACAACAGCAGTAATCTTTCTCCATAAACCAATTTAATGAAAAAAATCCTACATCGATGTCGATTGGGAAAATATATTCGTAGCTATTCTAATTCATGGTATATATCATCCATATTTCTGAAAAGAAATAAGCTAAGAAATATGTTTAAATAACGAATTGAGGTTTGAAGGCAAATCAGATGTACGGTAAATATCTTACTAGCAAGATAAGGCATACAAAAAAATCATTTGCATTCCTGCATTTTAAAATCAGTCTTTACCATCAAAAATTTGAAAATACCAACTGATCAAAAATCATCTGCATATGCATTCATGCGATCTTATCGCAGAGGCAGCTGATGATTGATTAAACCGAAGTCCGATTCTATTTCCGTTCTCACTTCCACCCCTCCTTTCGTTGAGGTCTGTTTTGAAGCAAATTAAATGCAATTTAAATGCATTCAATCCTTTTTTTTTTTTTTTTTTTTTTACTCTGCCCTTTTACAGCATATTCTGAGCTGTCTTCTTTTTCTTCGAACTTTGGTCATTCGTAGGCATATTTTTCATTTTATCATTTAAGACAATTATAATAACTAAATCGCGTTTCTTAAATATAAAAATTGAAATCTGAACAAAATATAATATAATTTAACTAATATATAAATTTTTACTACAATAATTTATTAATGAGAGCAAGATTATTTAAAAACTTTTTGTGTTATAAATTAAGATTTTCCACAGATAAAGCTCAAAGAAAATTTTCTAACGATTTTCCTTCTCATACAAAAGTATTCTAATAAGGAGGAATATAATAAGAAAATAAACTGAAATTTTACCTTTAAAATTTTTTTATTTTATACTTAAAAAGAGAGGGAGAGAGAGAAACTACAAAGAAAACGAAACATGAGAACATAAGGAATAATTATTTCAATTAATTATATAAAAGACAATATGAAATCTAATGCTTCTTTTAAAATAACATTTGTCTAAAATTAAATGAAAATAAGTTTTGAATTATTCCACATTTATACGGGATTAAGAACACACAGGATCTACTTTATGATTAATCCATTTAAAAAGAAAATAAAAGAGCTGAATTAATTATTGGATATTAAGGAATTCTGTGGAAGAGTGAAATAAGAATCTTTTATGTAATGACACGGTAAAGCAGAAATAAAAATGTCCTGCTCCTCTTCGTTAGGAACGCGCCAGATGGAAGAACTGAAGTGGAATCAAATAAAACACTGGTAAATGAGTAACCTAATAATTCGTCGAAAGAATAATCCCTTTCTAGAATGAGAGTTAATTAAAAGATTTCTACAATGAGAGGAAGATTCCAAACCACATATCAAAACTCCTATTTAATAATAAAACATCCTGTTCAAAATTTTATAGATGTTGGTAAAAATAAATCGCGGTTGCAAATATTAATTCAGAGAATTTTATTTAATGTGCAAAATCGTAGCAGGGGAAGGGTAAAAAAAAAAAAAAAAAAAAAAAAAAAATTTAACAAAACCGCGCTGTGTTATATGTTAAAAGAACGTTTCGTCAGACAATGAGAGTGACACACAAATTCTTCATCACATTCAGACCATTTAACACCACTACTGTAATCGAAGAATGTTTCCTTTATTATATAAGTAAAATGTGTTTTTGTAAATTATAATTACCGTAACTTCTACATCGTCAGTTTAACTGTCTATTAAAGATCAGCTTCATGAGTCATTTAATCACCGGTTTTTATCATAAAATCGCAAAAACGTCAGCAGGCAATTATCACAGAAGTAGTGGTCATCTAGGTCGCGATCCGTCAACTGAGATTGTTTGAAGGTACACAGTGTTAGATCCAAACTTTATTTAAAAAGACAAAAAAAAAATTTCCTTTTCTTTTTTGATTTCTATAAACAATCGGATAATTTGTGTGGCCTAGCGGCGAATTACACCGAACTTATGTTGGCATGCGGAACTAAGAACTTCAGAAAGTAAAATATTTTTTTCTTTTACCAAACGCTTTACAGCCTGCTGAAGAGGGAAACTGTTCATTATCAGAAGTTAAAACCTATCATAAGAGAGCGTTTTAATTTTGCAATATAAATTTTATTTTCCGAGAATTGTATTTTAAAAATACAGTCCATACAATATTAATCATGTGAAACCCATTGCAGAATAGAACCGTCTAAAATGCTTTGGGAAAGCAGATTCATTTTCAAGCCATGATTTTTCTGCAAGTAATATAATTAAAGTTGATAGTAGATGATTGTAATTCAAAATCGCAATTCAAACGTTTTGAATTTCGAATTTTTTTCCCCCCTACTATTTAACATTTTCTGCCACCCCAATGGCTGATCATCACAAACCATGATTTTTATATTTATTTTTTCAAAAAATTGGAACTCTAAATTTTGATGATTCTCCAGGTAACATACTTCCCTGAATCCGAGAAATACATTTTTGGTATAACATCAGTCTATAAACACAGTAATTCAAAAAGCAATTTGAGTAAGATGGATGAAATCTAATATATATATATATATATAATAACACCGAATTCGCAGACTTTTAACGCATTTTAAACAAAATCTATTAAGAGAAAGTTTGAATGCCTGGTTGTTTGAGTATAATTGAACCGGATAATTACAAAACGAAAGGAGTTAGAAGAAAAAATTTGGCATTGTATCATGTTTGAAATCAAATCCGTCAACAGGCACAAAATCTGTCGATCTGCTCTCTACGAATATAAATGCGATAATTTAAAAAAAAAATAACAATTTATATATAAGAAATCTGGTTCACAGTTTTAGAATTTAAAGTTAAGCATACTTGAGTCTCATTGCCGACCAATACGAAGGCATATGGCTAAATTGAATGATCGGAAAGAGGCGACAGCAGTGGCGGGAATTATGATTGCGTCCTAATGGCCATTACTGGCGAAGGTACAACCTCCTATGTAGAAGGAACATCCCACCAATGGCAAAAGATAATTCCACCCTATACTGTTATTATACCCAACAAGATGGACTTAGCCAACCATCATACCGGAGGTTTCTCATCAGTATTTTTATAGTGTCTCCTGGTGGGACTCAATTAAGGAGTGGATTTTTATCAAATTTTGAACTACAAATTGGACTGGTTGATCGTCAGTTAATCTATACTTACACAAGTACGGTAATTCAATAACGCAATGGCTACAATATATATAAAATATGGCACATGATCTTGTGACTTCAACTATAATTCTATGTTCTGTGGTTTCAATCGGTCGGAAAAAAAGTCATCCAAATATATATATTAGGTTTTCTGGTACTTGCGTATTAAGCGCACCCTAGCGATTAATCGCCTGAAAAGTAACTATTTTTCACCAATGACATGCGATTAGTAATATACAAGAATATTTATTAAACAGTACGCAAGAAAGCTCGGGGGAGATCACTTTCGCTAATTCAAGTGACAAATCTCATTTACGAAGCAATCTCATGATCACACACATATATTATCATAAAAGCACAGAAAAAAGTGTCATGGGATTATCTGCAAAATTCGCTGAGATATTTCCGATTAAAATTATGAACTTTCCAACACTTGAAAAAGGCTTTGATCTAAAATTGAAAAATGCATTCCCTGGTATTTTTATGCAGATTTTCCGAGCTAAGCAATGAAGAAAGCAGACAAAATAATAATAATTCTGGAAACCGCTGGGGTGGGATTTGAGTATATGTTTTTCATTTTTAGGATGAGCAATTCTTTAAGTCACGGAAAGTTCATAATTTTAATCCCAAATATTTTTGCTCGTTTTTACAGATAACTCCATGAAATATTTTTCGATTGTTTTTATTATGGTATAACATACATTTTTTAATTGGACTTTTTGACCGATATCCTTTATTTTTTTAATTATTTTTTGTAATTATCTTTTATTTCGCCATTAAGGACAATGTATCCTATCCCAAAAATTTAGCATACTCAGTTTACTATAGGTAAAGATTACTACCCTGGCTATACGACGACCCGTTTTATTGATCATCCTGTATGGATAAAACAATATGGTTTGATGAAATTATGCATTGTCAATCATCAGTATAAACTTACAGCCACAAGCTATCGCATTGTCTCTAATATAAACCAATACCTTTAGATGCAAGCATATTATCAGTCGACTCCACAAGAAAAGTTAATGAAACCGCTTGTAAAGTTGGTGCAAAGGGGTGGTCCTCTGCTTCGGATTCAATGCGGCCATTAAATCAGTCGACCATTTACATATCCATTAACCGAAGCAATCAATGAAACAGTAGAATTAATCTGCAGTAAACCAGGAGGGGAGCTCGGGGAATTCAGATAAATTACTTGTTTATAATTAGTTTGCAGAATACCAGACAAGGTTCCGGAAGAGCCAAGACTTTTCCGTATAATTAATTAGGAAGGAGGTGACGGCTGCCAAAATACGTAAACACACAAAAGAAATTTTAATTAATGGCATAATAATCAGACGAATTTTGAAAATCATTAGTGGACACTTTCATGTAGAAATGGTAATTTTATTTGATTTGGAGAGTTTAAAATCTCAGTACATTTCCAAATAAGGAATATACTTTTAATGAGCATTTCAGACATTACATTAAATTCTCGTTATTCGAAAAGAATCTTATAAGATACTTAAATGATAATGTGCTAGAAATAAACTTGTTTTTCAAAACTATTAGCAAATGAATCTACAAAATATTTCCCGAAACGGATCTTTAGGAATCTATACAAAAACACATGAATCCATTATTATATATAATAAAAGCATTGACTGATTGTAATAAACTTGAAAACAGAATTCATAAGATGGTTTTTTACTTTTTTATAATGGAAATGAAAAATTGACAATTTTTAAATGAGTGAAAAAAAATTACAAAATCAATTTCGTCTTCTAGATACTTGAAGGATATTTGAAAAACTTAAGACTTCTATATTGGATTCTTCATTTTGGATCAATTCTATTTTCAACAAATATTTCTTATGTGCACGCGAGATTACATATTGCAAATTTAAATAAAAATTTCGGGAATTTTAATCCTATGATTATTTTTATAGTTCGGATGTTATTTAAAAACAGTGTCCAACAAGAAAAAATTATTCAAAATGTTCTGCACAGTATGACGTTGAATATTTCCTGTCGTGTCATTTTACTAATTACTTGATTCATACAGTATACACGTTATACGATATTTCTTTTCTAACAAACAACGATTCTGTTTTCAATAAAAACCATGAATGTGAAAAAGCAATCTGTTTCTTAAACTACTGTTAAATCGATGTTTGTTTCGCCGTCTTAAGGGCAACAATTTGAAGTGAGTACGAGGCATAAAACCGATCTTGCAGCTAATGATGCAAGATTTTTTTTTTTAACCGATTATGATTTTTCCATGAAAATGCTCAAGAATGGTTCGTAAGTGCCGACGAATACTGTAAAGTGGCGGAATACGAATTATTCCCATTCAAAAATGTAAAGTGGTTGTTAAGTGCCGATGTATACTGTGAAGTGGTAGAATAAGAATTATTCTAAATTTTAAACAATGACAAAGATGGGTTAGAAGACTCATAAACGACAATTCACTGCGGGTTTTCTTTCTTTCTTTCTTTTTTTTTAAATTAGGAAATGATGTCGAAACCAAAATTATCAGTATTAACTATGAATAAACTGAGTTGAGCGATTGAAATGGGTCAATTTGACCAAGATATCGTCAGAATTAGAAAAGACATAACAGCGAAAAGATGCCAAATATCAAATAGAAATATCATAAAGAAATTTTATCTTTGGTCTTTTTTCATTCAGTGTTTCCTAAATAAACAAGTCTATCTTTTAAAAAAATTGCCTTTTACGATTCATATATAATTAAGTCTTATTTATTTGTTGGTATTTAAGTTTGACAACTTTGCTATAAAGTTATTGACAACTATCTTCAAAAGTTCAAAAAGATGATAATTTATTAATACGAGTCACGAAATATAAAAGGCAAAACAAGTAAACAAAGTTCTTGAGAGAAAACAAAAATAACACGCCATTTTTCGAATCCACACAGACAACCACTTGATTCAATTTGCTGAAATTTTAACGCGCAAAAGGGAGGGGGGGGGGGGAGTAGGAAGGAGTGCGCTAAACTAAAATAGTTTTCTTATATCTGTCATTCATATTCCACAAATCAGCTTTGAAATTGTGTCGCAGGTACTTTTTTGTTCGCACATTCTTTTCCCTAATGCCGCTTTGCTGTTCTATACTAGAAAAAATGTAGGAAGTGGAAGAAAAAAAAAAAAAAAAAAAGGAACTTTTCTTTATCGGGGAAAAAGACGTGAAGTCGGTAGAATCAATTTATGCATAATGCAGTTCACTGCTGAGCGTTTAATTTAAAAAAATTCCCGAATTTTTTTTTCTTCTTATTTTTATTTCACAGCTGAACAGGGCGGAGGCACAGAACACGACTCGCTACAATATTTCGAAGATTCTCTCTCGCGACTGCACCTCATTAGCATATGCTCGAAGGGGCAAAGCGATAAAGAGTAATATTTCCGAAGAAAAACCGAGACAGCTCATACGCCTCGCGACTTTAATTTATTCCGTACAAATTTTCGACAAGGCTGCTTTTCTGGAATCGGATTCGAAATTGGTTGATTTGCGAAAGTTTAGAGTGACATTTCGGAAGAAGAAAATTCGGGGGGTGGGGAAGAATTAACCGGAGTTTGGGAGAAATCTTTTTTCCAGAAGAACTAACAAAAATAAAAGCATCAGAAAGAGAAAAATATATTGGACTATATAGCAATGTTACCAAGGACAAGTTCATTCTATAAAACTGAATTATACAGGGTGTCCCTGAATTCATGGGACAAACTTTAAGGGCAAGTAAAATGCATACAAAGAAGCAATTTTTGTATAGCAATATGGTGTCGGAAATGAAAAGTGTAGGTGGAACAAGTAAGTGTAAGAGAGTGCAAACAAGGCGGGAAAATGTAGTGTCTACCAGACCTTCAATGATTCTGATAAAAATTTTATTGCAAAACTTTCAGTAGCCACTGCAATTGTTCATGGAACACCTGGCGTCTTCGAAAGAGTGTTGCTATTTCTTATGGCATTTGTCATAAACAAGTCCACTGACAAAGTCAACGATTTTAAGCGTCTCTTGTTTCAGTAGCGCCATCTAGGACCAAGAGTACGACTTAGGTACTCATGCGTTACAATCCTTTTTACGGGGTGGACTTCATTTATACATTTCATTCACACATCCACAGATCGTAATTTAGACCTGAATCAGAGAACAATCACCTCTGAACCAGTAACCCCAGTGGTATTGGCTCGACTTGGACGACTTTCTGTCCACGACAGATTTATGCGTGTACCATCCACATTATACAAGGAGAGTCTTCGACTGGCGGGGTTCGAATTCACTACACCAAGGAATGCGAGTCTAAAGACCTACCAACCAGGCTATTCCGACCTTAAGAAGAGTATACGCTAATTACATGCTAGAAGCTACTAGGCCTGTATCGATGCTGGAAGTGGCACATTTGTACATTTACTAAAATATTATGTAAGCAAAGAGCATTGTCTTCATTTCCTCAGCGTATGCTGTTTTTTCCGTCCAAACTTTTCATTTTCGACCCCACATTTCATTACAAAAAAATGTTCCTTTACACGTATTTTACATACCTTTAAAGTTTCGCCCATGAATTCAGGGACACCTTGCATAAATGAAATAATTGAAAATGTAGCAGATAAATCTTCAAAAGACTATTTTCTTTCAGCTTACACCTACTTTCAGTACACCGAACCACCAAAAGAGAACACAAATACAGAAAGCAAATTTTTCAAAAGCTCAATAGCAAATCTACGAGTTTCTGAAATATAGAAGAAATTATTTAATGGCTATAAATCCGATTCGGGATAATGGATGAGCTTAGCTCTGACAAAGACGATTAAAAAAATATCAATTTATAATTAACGAAACAGCATTAAAATTAAGAATTCAATAATATAAGGCACTGTTTATATGTTTCTTGCTAACTAGTAGACGTACCCGTCTAGAAGGGTTGATATCTTGTTAAAATAACTTGTATATGACAATTATAAATTAACTGATGAACGCTGTATTGGAAAATCTCATGCACATTAGCAGAGAGTTCCAGAAATGAAACATAAAATTACATTATCTGCAGTACACTTTGAATTTAAATAAAATATAACATTAAAAGTTTTGTTTCCTTGCAGTGGGATATATACCATGCATAATCTTTACGAATTCTCAAATTAAAACTAATCGCTAAAATCAGTCCGAATTTAAAATAATAAAAATCACCAGACCTCAATTCATTATCTTTTGCTACAATACAGCATAATAACCGTAAGCACAGTCTGAAGTTTGCGATTCCGTAACTAATTTTTATTCGCACGCCGATAAATCACCTACAAAAACGTTCAGATTTTGATTTAGATAAAGTCCATATGGGCGGTGATATTTGTAACTCCACCCAGCGTTATAGACGGGGGCGGACGATTATATGTATTAATATGCGAATGTCTGAAGATTCATTCGCAGCCATTCTAATGATAAAGCATATCGTTTATGCAAAGCAAAGCGTTGGTTTTTCGTCTTTTTCCGCACTGACAGTAAATGGAATCATCATGTAGCAGCGATCAGTAGAGGATATAAATCGTAAAATTTGCATGATGACATTAGAATTATTCACAGTTGTCACGAACTACTTTAAATGAAGATAGAGAATATGGAGAAATCTCACTTTCTTTCAAGTTCACCCAAAGGAAAACTTCAAGATAACTTTGTGAAAAATTTTTGCAAAAAAGATTTAATATGATTCATAATGCTTTAGTATTTATTGACAATCAGCACGACAAACAGTGTAAATTTTTATTTCTTTTGACGTTTCAATCTCAGTTTAATTTTTCCAAATCTATCTAGAGGCTTTTACTTTAGAATTTTGGAGAAATTTCTTTTTTTTTTCTTTTTTTTCCCCCTTTCCTTTTAAATCCATTTTCTTTTTTACATGCCTTCAAATAGCAGATATACAATGTCCAAATGGATATGTAGATTCCATGATTATTTACCCAACAAATATGAAAGTGATGCAAATTCCTGAATTATTCACACATGAAGGAATTCTATACTTTTTTCAATGTATCATACTAAATCGTTAAAAAAGAAGTAAGCAAAATTAAGAATTTGCGGCACTGGAATGCGGCACTTTCCATTAAAGCTTATACGACTTGTACTACACAAGTTAATTATAACAATATAAGTGAATACTAGACACGTGATTCGTTGATTTTAGAAAAATAATACCAGCTTCATATCTTACAAATGTTACATAATATAGCATATAATATACAACGAGTAAATAAAACTATTAAGCGAAAAATTAAAAAGATTGCACAGGAAAAAACAACATTATGAAATAAATTGAAAACAAAGCAGAAGATATTATCTATATATATAGTATAAAATGAAGTCTCCTGAAAGCGTCTGTATGTTTTTGAAAGAGAAAAATTCGAGAAATACTTAACTGATATCGGATATATTCGTACCATTTTGTAGGGCATTTACTGGGGAAGATTTTAGTATACTGAAGTAATATCAAAACGAAAAAAAAAAGTTTTATTGCATAAAACAGCAGTATCCACGCATGTGTGAGGACAAACGTTTCACACTTCTGGAATAGACTTAAGCGTAGAATGTTTTTCTCATTTATAGAGTTACATCGAAACTAAATCTTTTTGTCTTGGCACTAGGAGGAAAAACAGCAAATATAGTTTACAAAGAAATATTACGAAGCAAGCTGAATTTTATTTTCATATCAGATTATATAGAGGGGATAAACAAGTGTGGGACAGTGGGTACAATAACTTAATTCATATTTTTAAATTTTAAAACAGATTTTCTATTGTACATTTTTAATGAATTGTTTTGTCTATGAGCATATCATAGTTTTGCCTTTTTAACAGTCTAAATATTTCTGAATGTGTGCTATAAAAATTGCTTTGTAGTTATTTTTGATGATTTCTAAATATATTTTTATATTTGTTTGATGTTGCGTGACATGAACATGCCATATAGGGTAGAAGCTAGACATTGTGCGGGTACTGCTAATTAAATAATAAATTAAAACATTGAGCAAGGAATAACACCATTAAGGTATCCGAATACGTTCGGAGCACTTTTTTAGAAAAACATGGTGCAGGCATACTTTAATCATATTTCTAGGTTTAACACCATTCAAAATTAGTAATAGGATATCAAAATTTGAAATAAATATTAAAACTTTTTGAAAATTGGCATTTTATAGCATAAATTTAAGCAAATTCTTCAAAAACTTCAAATTTGCTACAGCAAAAACTATTACTCTTATCCAAACAAAATTTATACTAAAATACACTACATAGTTTTCTCTAGGGAATGAACTACAATCATATGATTATAATAATAAATAAAAATTTTAGAACCAATCGAAGATTTATCGTGAAATTTTTAGTCAATTTATGACGTTATTCAAACAATAAGCTATAAATTAGAAACTATTCACCCAATCTAGATTCTTTTACTTCATTCCCTAGAAAATAGTATAAAGACAAAGTGTATCAAATTTCATAGTAATGTGATAATTATATTTTGATTTATTTGATTTGGAGTGAGCAAAAAATAAGTAAAAATCAGTTTTGAGGAAAATGCATTTAAAGTTTACAATAACATGTTTTTATAATAAATTATGAGTGTACATACTTAAAATTCACCACATTTATAAGTTACACCTTCTTCCGTCTAAACTTTTAACAATTTTCCTTTTTTTAATCATTTTTTTTCTGGCAGTTTTTGCCTTTGGCAGTGAATGCCGTCTAGATTCAGTTATTCTGTCTTTGTCGAGCTCAGCAAATGCTCTAACTGCATTTTTACTAGGATGCACTCCAACAGTCTTAAGAATATTCAGTAATCCCATAAAACCTTTGTTAAAATATATTACTGACATAAATGCCCCTAATCTGAGGGTCTGGAGCTCAACAAAGACATCTTTGGGTAAGAATTTCCACAAAACACCATTGAAGCTCTCATTGGCATTTTGTGTTTTCCCGTGTAAACATTTTTCTAACAGTTTTTTATCACATAGTTTCATGTATTCTTTTTTCACAATATTCAAAATATTTTTGGGTAGTCCCTTTGACTTTTCGGTGTAATTTAATCCATTATATGCAGCTCTCTGAAATTTGCCCCAGCTGTTGGTTCCAGTTGGGCATTGGCCATGCATAGGCTGTTTTGCACTTGAGCAGCAATGAAAAAAGGATGCAATCGCTGCACTTTGCATTTCTTGCAAATTATTTACATTACTACGTATTGCAATACCGTAGTAATTTTGCAGTTTGTCAATAAATACATCAGTCAGTTTCCCCTTACCTCCAAGACCTTTATGTGTCATTTTGAATTTTCTAAGTCTTGAACCGACTCGTTTTTGAATATGGCCAATGGATTCATACTTTTTAACACTGTTTTTACCATATATATCTTTTATTGCATCATATCCTTTCGAATCACCATCGCCATAAAAGCCAACATAATGTAGATTTCTCATTTGGGTCGATCTTTCAAAAATGCCGTACACATC
This sequence comes from Argiope aurantia, assembly GCA_026543865.1. NCBI lineage: Eukaryota > Metazoa > Arthropoda > Arachnida > Araneae > Araneidae > Argiope > Argiope aurantia. The sequence continues at coordinate 885,512 of JAPMOR010001042.1, forward strand.
TACTGACTCCATGGAACCTGGTGATCCAATATGTTTTGCACATTTTAGGGAGTGATTTTCCTCATCTGTTGTTGTGCATAACCTGCACACTTTAGACATCACTTCAATGTCCAGCACCTTTCCAGAATCAACAGATATGATTGACACACAAACATTTAAAGAAGTGTGCCCTCAACGTTGCCAAGTTCCATCGACTGACACACCACACTCAACAATTTCATCTGGATTTTTATTTTTTCTTATTTCAGAAGCAGCCTCATTCATGGCTTTACTTGAAACATCAGCAGCAGCACACTCTAATTTCTTTTCAAGATATCTGAAGCAAGTTTTGGATGGAGCAATTATACTCATAGCTGAGCACAATTTTTTTGCTGCACATTTTTTTGTGCATAAAATCACAATTCTGACATTTTATAGACATATTTGCAGCTAACACAAAAACAAACTCTTTAACAAGGCTTACACCATTTGTGAAACACACAGGGCAACATAAACATGATACAATATCAGATAGAGTATCCAGATTGAAAATAACATTTCCCTGTTTTTTACCAGAAATTGAAGCGTCATTCGAATTATCTACCGTAGACAAAACACTCTGAAATTTTACTTCGCTCACTGTTTGGATAGCTTGATTAGCAATTTTGTTGCTCTTCTTATCAGCACTATTTGTAAATTTATTTCCATTAAATTTACGCTTACGAAAAGAAATTCGGTTCTTATTACTTCCCATAACTACAAATTATTCAAAGATAATAAGCTATATGAAAAGAACACAAGTTTTTAAAAATATATATTGTAAACGCAGGCAGTGATAACAAGTAAACAATAATTGTTGCCAAATTTTCTAAGTAATTCTGCGTTGCCACACAATTTCCAAAGAGTGTCATTAGTTTCATTACTTCATTAAAAGTTTATTAAAACTATATTTAAAATAAAATTTGCGTTTATACAAATTTTTGACATGTCTCTGTCCCTTTAAATCGGTACTTCCGGCTATTTAAATGTCCACTTCCGGTTTACCGATCATTACGAAAATATTAATATCTTGACTTCTAATTAACGTAGGGACAAAAGTAAACCTGTTTTGGATAGCTTTAAAACTGGTTTTTTAAAAAATGTCATTTTTTGAGAAAATTGAACTTTTTAACGTGTTCGGATACCTTAAATAATAAATTAAAGCCATAACACAGAATTTTTTTCTTAATGATACAGTAAACTGAAAGTTTAGGGAGATTTTAATACCAGTTGAGCATTTGAGTTAATCATTCTGAAAACTATCAATAATATGCAATTTCATGAATAAAACAAATCGTAGATATCTATGCGTTTCCAGAATTTTTTTTTAAAAATGTTGTTTAATAAATTTAAATGGCAAGAAATTTTAGTTTCAAATTAAAAAAACAAAACAAATATAAAAAAAAATGAAATCTGCTATCCCAAATTTCAAGTTATCATGTGAGAACATAATTTTTGATGAATTGCTTAGAGCTAAAGAGCGATATTTGAAACTCAGAATCAAAACGGAGACGTTTTGCGTTGAACGTTGACGGTTGCGATTCAAAATCCAAATGGACACGTTCTGTGTTTGAAGCACAGAGCATACCTTTACGCTTTCTTCGTTTCCGTTGTAAAGCTATTTTAGGTTCATGTTTAATTCGATCAGCCTCTAATTTTAAATTTTCATCATTCGTTTTTGTTGATTGAAGGTTTTGTCTCTGAAGGTTTGATTGATGGTTTTGTTCCGGCCTCTGTTTGCTCTTTTTCTTTGCAATGCTTTCGGGAGAAAGTTTAGGGAGCTACATTTATGATTTATTCATTGCCTACGCGATTTCGAGCTTCAAACCCCACTAACCAAAACAACATCATGCTCTTTTACCGTTCCCGTTTCCGCTTATCGGCTGCTAATAACGTAAGCGACGTAAATGTGGTATCGTTCGATAGGAGAACATCGAGAAGAGTGTATCGATGCCAGTCGCAAAGAGAGTTTTTGCAAAAACGAGGTCGAAAACTTCGCTCGAAAATTCAAATTTTTACAAATTTGAGAGCCCGTATCTCACGAATCACTCGGAGTAGCAACGTGAAATTCATATCTTTACGTGCATTTCGGCGAGTACTATCCAACGATATGAGCAAATGCAACATAACTCGAATTTGTAAATTTCGAGATCCGATCTCGGACCCTATCGAGACGAGAGTTTCAGTAAAAATGTCATTCGACTCTACTCATCGAGACGAGTGTTTAGCCGGTTCGCACTCGTCTCTACGTTGCATAGAAGCCGAGATATAACAACTTCCGGTCTGACCGAAAGGATATCATCGACATCTCGAGACCCATAAGAATTCTAAGGTATCGATCCGACATTAATTTGATCAATATTAAACAAAATCTGTACTGTGCATGCGCAATGGGTCCTAAATTTTGAGGGGCTTAGAGGACCCCCGGGGGCACTTCTAAGTAAAAACCCCGTCTTTAACATGTAGTTTAAGAGATATAACGAAAACCATCTGCGCATGCGCAGTAGATGATTCCATGGGGGATTTTCTATAGCCCGTAGGATTACTATGGTGAAAACCCACTGTCTCCAACATATATAGTTTACGAGATATAACGAAAATCATCTCGTATGCGCAGTAGATGATTCCATGTGGGACCTTCTATAGCCTCGTAGGATTACTATGGTGAATACCCTATGTCTCTAACAGCAGGTCAACCTTTCAAAAACGCATCTGCTTTCAAAGAAGCATACATAATAATAATGCAATACTAGTAAAAGCAGGTGAAGATGAAAATTGCAATTTATGCTTTATTTATTGCCTACGCGATTTCGAGCTTCAATTATTCAAAACACCTTAACCAAAAACAATATCAAGTTCTCACATGATAATAAATAAATGCACTGCTTTAATATCTCGTGACTCTATTACATATATATTTAAATGTAATAGATACAAACTTAAATGATTTTCATCGGTGAACCTTGCGCTCAACTAGAAGCAATAATGTATTTAGATAACAAACGCATTTTATGCATTTCAAGCTCATTATTTCAAAGTATAATGAATACTGAAAAACTGAATCATGGCACAACATATCTCTTATTATTTATAAATTAACTTAGGAAAAAGGTAACGTACGAATTTTTTATTTTATTGAAATTCTGTATCCAAACAATCAATAGTTTGAGGTTTGTTTCCTATTACGAAATTGTGCTTCATTTAAACGCATGATTCTACATCATATTGTCAGGTTGCAGAAAATTTTTAGTATTCATCATTTTATACAAAATTATTATTAGAATTTACTATATAAAAAGGGTAAATGTTATTAGCAAACATTTAGCAAAACCTTTACCTTTCAGAATAATTTCAAACAGTGAGAACATCGAATTTTATTCCTGAAGGAGTATCAACAAAATTACGCAGAAACATCAATTTATTTAAAATAAAAACTAAGCTCTAATTGCTTTTTGAAAAAAAAATACCCTCATTAGAAAGTATTTTAATAAACAAGAAGAAAAAAAAAGGAAAAGAAATTAATTACTAAATCTTTTAAGAAATTCTTTTTATTTAAAATCTTTTACGAAAGGATTTCATTAATTAATTTAAAAAAAACCAATACGAACAAGTAATCTTCCAAGACGCGAATTCTTTATAATAGAATCCAATCCTACACAAAATTAATTACGTCAATCATATTTTTTAATCTTCAAATTAGCGTAGGACATCTCTTGATTAGCATTTCCAAAACAGCAATTATTTGCAGGAAATTTTATTCGTTCACATTTTTCGTTCATTTACTTAAGATGGGAGGATTATAAAATCGGCACGCTCATATTTCATTTTAATTGTCAAGAAGAGTATTGTTGTTTTTTTCAATTAAAAAATTTCTCTAGAATTTATTCGATTCCTGAAATTTTCATTCATTTTGGCTGAGATCAGAACCTTACTGTAATCCGAATTAAATAATAACAAAAAAAAAAAAAAACAGAGATAAAAACACAAAATGAAAAGTAACTTATTAAGAATACACACAAGCATGCGTGTTATTGCTCTACATATATTATGGCTTTTAAATATGAATTTTAAGTCATTCTGGCGTTAATTAAAAAATATTTTTATATTTTATATACTTCCACATATTAGATACAAAAAATAGGTAAAAAACTAGCATCATTGAAAATAAAATTATAAAATATTCATGATGGCGGGAAATTGCTTTCTCCAAAAGATAACACCAGGCAGTAACAAAGGTAGAAATAAAAAAAAAAATGACAAGTCTGACAAAAAAGACACTTTCTAATTGTTGCTGATAACAATAATTGAGTACGCTTTTCAGAGCATTCTATTCATGTTAAATAAGAACATTTGATTGCAGTAATATTAAAAACGACCAGTTAATAGTAAAACAGAGAGGAATTAATTAACAATAAAACAAAAACTCACATAAATAAACCAGCTCAGGTATACATGAGAGAAGCTGTCAGGCCTGCAGACATTAAAACTTCCAATAGCGTCAATAAAATATAAAATAGACCTTACATGCAGTAAATAAGAATTTAAAATGTATTGCTGCTTCCCAACTCAATAAATTTCCTAGTAAGGAAGATAGTTTTACAGATAGCTCTGCAGGACGCTGAATGGATGTCTAATCAATGACCTCCGGCTTTGAAGACAAAATCAAAGATTCCAGAATTTCCAAGAATATTAAAGCTAGCTGCATTAGAGTCTATTCGAATTTAGGAGCTTTCCAGAAGAGACTTTTCGAGTATTGACTCAATATTAAATCACAGTTGAAATGTATAGTAAAAAAGCACTTGCAGTAAACAGCAGCAAATCAGTAATAAACAACTGTAACAAACCAAAGTGCACGCAGGTGAGAAAGTTCGCTCAACCACTGAATTCTCTGGTCTCGCTGTTATAACAGCGAGATATCATAACAACATTATAATTAGAGCTGTTATTCTAACATTATAACAGAAAGACAAAAGACTTCAGTAGTTGAGCGAAGTTTCTCACCTGCAAGTTCACAGTAAGCACTTTGTATTATTAGAATGGTTTATTACTGATTTGCTGCTGTTCACTGCAAGTGCTTTTTTCTATATATTTCAACTGTGTTTTATTATTGTGAATCAAAAAGAATGAAACGCCTTTATCAGCTATTGAGAAATTTGAATTTTTTTCACCACATCAGATGGAGATTTAGATATTTCGGAAACACAATGAAATTTATAATTATAACATAAGTTAATAAATGTAACAGGCATAAAACTTATTAACAAGATTTTCAACGGGTAAAAAAATAGATATAATAATGTGGAAGGCAAAACTATAAATATTATGCAAAATAATAATAATAATAGGTAAATATAAAACAGATAATGCAATAAAAGCAAATAAAACAATAAAATAAAGAAATAATTGAAATATTAATAATCAGTATGACAGATGATATAAATAAGGAACATTTGATGGACTAATGAATATAAAGAAAAAAAAAGAAAAGAAATACGACCATATATTACAGGTAATATTTTTATACAAAAGAGCAATAGAAAACAGAGATGAAAACACTGCCAATAAATACCCTCCAACATTTTTGTTTGATTTGTACAATGACAATGATTGATACATAGAGAAGTTTTAATAATAAGTTAACATAGTTTTCTTTTTGCAATTAAAATAAATCAGTGATACAAGCTCCTTTTACAAACTTCCAAGTAATTATTTAAAAAAGTTCGCTAACACTGAATTAAATCAAATAGTGAATATTCGCAATTATAAATATCATTTTCATTGATTAGTCCAATCCACTTATTCTTTTAACATAAATTTAGAGATAAAAATGCTAATTTTTCACAGAAGTATGAGTAAAATTTTCAACAAGGTCAAACGTATAAGGAAATGTATGAGAAAAATTAATAAATAAGAATATACAAACATTTATCAATTCAATCGATCTCTATAATTTCCCGAATTAATAGGACTGATACGAGATAATAAGATGATAAATGATTTATTTACTTTTATTCTTTACTTGAGATCAAAATTCAATGTTCAGAAAATAAACTTATATCGCACTGTTGAACATTTTGAATAAAAAAAGAAACAAACAGTTCTGGAAAATACCCTACTTGCAAAATAATATATATATAAATCATGCAATTTGCAGAGGAATATCTATTTCATTTATATCGAATAATTCTAGTATTGAAACGAAACAAATGCAAATTTTTAAATATACAATAAAAGATAGATACCTAAAACATTTATTTCTATTAAATTTTACATTTCACTAAAATAGCATTGCATGGAAACTAAAATATTCACGCTCTTATAGAAGTCAACAAGCATAATCTTTTATTTGATAGTTTAGACCACAGGTTCCCTAAGTGATCCAGGTGGACCCCCAGGGGTCCATAGGAGACCACACGTGGGTCCACGTAACCGTGAAAAGAAAACAGGGGTCCACAAGTTTTAAGTGGGGGTCAACGAACAATTTTCTGGTTTTCATAATAAAGAACAAAAATTTTGGCTTGGATTTACCTATTAACGAAGGCAGGTAGCATTATTCACTAGGAAGGTACTCAAAAATATTCGAGACTCAGTTCAAACACAGAACTGAATAGAACAATAGATAATAGTACAAGTGTACACCACATGTCGAAACTTGCAAAGTGCCGCCCGTGCGCTCGCTCGTCCGCGATTCTTGTTTAGACCAGCAAAGGGATGAAATGCGACTTGTGATGTGCTTGCAATCTACATTAGTATGAATACGAATGCCAAGAACAAAACGTTACTCATTTGGTTCAAGGATTTTGAACATAAAAGTGTGACTGTGAGTGAATCGATGTCAGTATTTGCAGTGCCGGAAAAAGTAAGTATCTGCCTATTTGTTACATATATTTTTATTGTATATTGTAATTTATCAATCATATTATATTTGTTTTACTATTTGAGTGTAGTAGGTAGTTATGTAGTAAAAATTAAATACTAGAGATTATTCAAAACTTCTATAAAAGAAAAAAAAAAGCCAGGGAAGTTTAAACTTTAGGTACCTAGGTACTTTTTTGTTTAAAAATATTTATTTATGCGACGACGGCGATTAATTAAAACAGCGGTGTTTCCGCGGGCATTTTTTTATTGCAATAATTCTATTCTGTTGTATTATAATAGCCAAATTCTGGTAAAATCACCTCAAAAACAAACATTTTCTTACAGGTCACAACTGATACGGAAAATGGCTGAATCTAAGAAGAAATGTCGAGAGTACAGTGTTGATATTTGAAATTTGGCTTTCTTCCATCAACGGCAGACAAACGATTGCCCCTGTGTCTTTTATGCAACAAAGTTCAGAGCAATGACTCTATGAAACCATCGAAGCTCGAAAACCATTTAAGAAGGTGTCACCCTGAAAAAATAGGTAAAGATCTGAAATACTTTCAAACATTGAAGCAAGAATATGAAAAGAGGCCTAAAGTAAATAGTATGTTTGCTTCAACGTCTCAAAGTAACGACGATGGCTTGCGGGCATCTTACAATATTTCGTTGCTTATAGTGAAATCTGGAAAACCGCACACCATCGGAGAAGAGTTAATTTGACCCGCTATTGAAGAGGTTTTTTTAAAAAAAAGTTCTGCACAAACCTCCATTTGACGTACTCAAAAGAATTCCTTTAAGTAACAACACTGTACAAAGACGTATTGATGAAATGAGCTCTGATACAGAAAGCTTCTTTTGTAATTATCTGCAAACCACTCATTTTTCTATTCAATTGGACGAGTCTACTTTGCCTGGTAATGAAGCATTATTATTGGCATATTTTCGATTTGTTATGGACGAAGAAATCCATGAAGAGCTGCTATTCGCAAAAACTTTGAAGTCGGACACTAAAGGTGAATTGATATTTAATGTCCTGAGTGATTTTTTTTACAGAAAAATCTATTCCATTTACAAACATTATTTTGGTGGCAGCAGATGGAGCTCCTGCCATGTTCGAGTGATATCGTGGGTTTATAAGCCATCTTAAAAGAATAATACCAGAACTAATTGCAATTCACTGTGTCATCCACCGACAACACCCTGTAGTGAAAAATTTGAGTGGTAGATTGCACCAATCGCTTCAATTTGTGATTAACGCAGTTAATAAAATAAGAAGCAATGCTTTGAATACCCGTTTATTTGCAATATTGTGCGATGAAAATGATGATTTCCAACGACTGATCTTACATACTGAAGTACGCTGGTTGTCGAAAGGTGCATATCGAGATTTTACTCACTTTTCGAATCAGTGATAGAGTGCCTGGAAACTAAAGCACCAGATTTAAAAGAAAATCACATCAAATATAAAGCGGACATTGCATACTCAACAGGTTTGTTCATAAAATTCAATGACGTTAACTTGCAGTTACAAGGGGACAGCCTTCATTTAATAAAAACAAAGGGTGTCATTTCGGCTTTTCTTGGTAAATTGAAATTAATGAAGCAAAATATAAGTCGGCGCGAATTCTCCCAGTTTCCGCACTTGTCACAGATAGAATGTCTTGATGAGGATATTCAGACATACGCTCAAACTTTAAATACCCTGCATGATGACTTCAAAAATAGATTTGAAGATATTCTGATGATGGAAATACCACCATTGATCATAACCCCATTTGATGAAACGGAAGATTCGAATGTGGTATTACAAGAGGGGTTATTTGAACTCAGCACCAACGAGGAACTGAAGGTGAAATTTAAAAAAGGCTATTAAACATTTTGGCTGCAGGCAGAAATCCCCGAAAAATATCGTGGGCTGTGGGAAATTGCGAGAAAATTTTTCATAGCGTTTCCCTCGTCATATCTTGTCGAAAGAAGTTTTAGTGCCGTTACCAACCTGTTAACAAAAAAAAAGGAGCAGATTGAACATCACATAACGGGGAGATTTGAGATTACTTCTTAGAAAACTGAAGCCAAATATTGATAATTTGCTGTCAATTCATCAAGTACGTCCGTCTCATTAAAAATATGACTATTTTTTATTGTTGATTTACATTTCAGAGTTCATTGTTGATTTTTTGTCAATTGTTGATTGTTCGTAATAATAAAAGTTTATAATTTTGTATAACCACAAGTATTATTTTAATAAATAGGACACAAGAAAATGTGCAATTTCTTTTTCTTCTTAACACCCCCAATTTAGGGTGATATTTTTTAGGAGTTTTGGGAATACAGTAGAAATGTAGCAGCAGGGGGTCTACTGAAAATAGTAAAATTTTGAAAGTGGTCCACGAGGAAAAAAAGTTGGGGAACCTCTAGTTTAGACGAAAAGGAAAGTCTAAAGAGGAAATTAATTACATCAACGACACATATAAAATGGTTTATTATTAAGAGAAGAAGAAAAAATGCTGCTTTTCGTAAGAAATAAAAATGGTGGTAAAATATGCAGAAATTGAAACTTGAGCATACATAAAATACATGCCCAAACTTCTTTCTTATCTTATAGAAAACTAGCAGTACCTGCACATCGTTTTCCCTTGGCATAATACACAAGAGGAAATATTAGATTTAAATACAAGTCTATCCTAAACCTGATATGATATGGGCATGATACGCAACATCAAACAAACATAAAAACCTTTAGAAATCATCAAAAATAAATACAAAACAATTTTTTATAACACGCATTCAGAAATATTTAGCCTTTTTTTATTTTGATATGACTTTAATATTCTAAAAAATTCCGCAATAAATGCCCTACAAAATAGTACAAATATCCCCAATATCAGTTAATTTTTGGGGGCATACTAAGTTTGAATCGCTGTTTAAAATCAGATGTAAACAAAGAATTTTATCAGATATGCATATCACAGCTCTTTACTCAGTTTGAGGGTTTCGCACATGTAAAAGCACAGATACTACTGTTTTACGCATGCGCGAATCGTAGTAGGAAAATAATTAAAATCGCAATTATAAAACTCCTTTTTTTTATTTTGATATGACTTAAATATGCTAAAATTTTCCCCTATATATGCCCTACAGAATGGTATAAATATCTCCAAAATTATTTAAGTATTTCTCGTATATAGAGCGTTTTCAGGAGACTTCATTTTATACTTTATATAGATTAAAATAAAATGAAGTAATATTCTGGCTCAACATTTAATTGGAGCATTAAAAAGTTTAGGATATTCAAGAATACGTTTAGGAAAATCATGATTAGCATCACTCTGGCTCCAAAAGAATTTGCAAACAGAACAACTTTAAAAGAGTAATAATTAATTTCTTGCACTTACGCCTACAGATCTAAAATTATAGCATTAAATTTGTAACCTTGTGCTCAGAACTATAAAGCTGTTAAAGAATAAATCATTAGTCTTTTGAGATTGATGTGAAAGATGAAGAAATCCTCATTAAGTTAAAGAGTAATTTCTAAATAACATATGAATGTGTATCAGGGAGTATTTAGTGCACAATTAAGTAATTAAAATCATTTAAAAATGAAAGATTTTTTTGAAAAGACTCCATATAAAAAGAGTAAAAGGTAGTGACGAAGAAAATATTTAATAAAACTACAAATTATATATCAAATTTGCAGTTTTGTTAAATGTGATTTTTTAATTCCCAAATTATACGAAAAAGTTCTATTTTTTTCCGGCAGCATAATAATTATGTTGTAATAATTAAGGTTTGGTATAAATTATTTTCACAAAAAAAAAAAAAAAAAAAAAAAAAAAAAAAACTTTTATTTTGAAAATTAAGAAACCCTTTCCCATTTAAAAGCAATGCTAAACTAAGCAACTCCCATATCGATATGAAATAAAGAGAAGAAAAGATGAAGCTTCTCATTTTCTATATATTTACTTACACGTTCATATCCATATCTTCAAAGAGAAAATGATTCTTTTAATTTTTTTTATTTAAGCATACCAGGTTTTTATGTCTGGCGGAATATAATATTATTATAATATGAAGCAGCATATTTCTTCAGTAAACGCAAAATTATTTCGTTAAAAAAATAAAAGAAATTCTTCTATAATACGATTTAGCGTTATTTTTTTCAACGTCATTAATGAGCATTACTAATATTGCCTTCAACATTTTATGGATTCCTTATCTCTGATTTTTATTTTTTTAAAATGTATTATTTTTGATAAACTTACTTTTAACTTCAGATTATTTTTTTTCTGTGTTATTCGAAATTTTTATAATTCTCGAACTATGTTAGAGTGCTGGATATGAAGGCCAACCACTCCCTCCAATTTTAGTGCTTTTTGTGAGTATCTGCATTGATTTGGGAAATCTTTCAAATCCAGCAGTATACATAGTATGCAACACAATTGCATTAACATTATATGCTACGTGGTATATGTTAACATTGTCAATCAAGTACTTATATTAAACGAGGTTTAACGAGTACTTATTAAACGAGTACTTATATTAAACGACTACTTAAACGAGGTTTGCTGTTATTTTAATGAAACAGTTATAACATCATCGAAATGAATCAAAGAATAATTTCTAGCTATGATTAAAATAAAAATCAACCATTCCGAGTCATTTGTCTCATTCTAAAAAATAAGCAAATAATAATTTTAAAAAATCTTAAATTTGCAAGAACATTCAAGACAAAAAGAAGTTTATAAAATGGCGGAAGAACGTTACATTTACGAGAACTAACAATTCATTTAAAATTCTCTAAAAAGCCGAAGGACATGTTTTCTGTTATAAAATTCGGCTCGCATGAAACGGTCTCAGCGATCAATAGGCAAGATGGCGGCAGATCTTTTTTGAAAGCAATTATTTAGAGAAGCATTCAACAGGTGAAACGACTCCAGGCTTTTAACCGCTTGCCGAAGAGGGGTTTTATTTCCTTCGGAAAAGCGTGCATAATTGCCCTCGTTTTAAGAGGGATTGTTAAGAAAGGAGGGAGGATGGAAAAAAAGTTGGAGCGGAAAATGTTGCTTTACGAGGCGAAATTTGATTGAAATCAAATTGTCATTAAAACGAAGCTAGGAAAAATAAGTTATTTTTTTAACGTTAGAAATGGTATATATTTTCAAATTAATTGCAATGAACATATTTTACAGAAATAAAGGCATGTGAAATTATGTAACTGCTATTAAGGAAAAATTTTCTGAAAAAGTATCAACACGATTCGCTATTATAATCATTAAAAGAATTATATTTTTTCCATATAATAATAATTTATTTATTCTTGCATACAAGACAATAGAAGAAAAACTCAATTATTTTGAAATAGATAACATTTGTCAAGGAATGTTAATGCTTCAATACGCAAAACAACACAGAATAATAATTTAATCTGAAACTGTTTACTCTGTAATGCTTACAAAGAGGTTATAAAATGTTTTTACAATTTATTATAACCAGATAAAATACATACTCCATTTTTTTGGCATTTAGAACATTATACAATAACATATATGTATTCATTTATTTCATTGTGAGAACTATAAATTCAAATAAAAAATACATAAACAGCAACAATCAAACCAACTTTTTCCATATATACATCGTAATAAATTATCCAAAATAAAAAAAAATTATTAATCTAAATTCTAACATTTTCCCTTTAACAATAAAATATCATTAAAATTGACCCCATTAAAAGTTTTTATGAGATTTTCTAAATTCTATTAAAAAACAAATTGAAGTGGCATTAGCTTTTTACCTTGAAAAATAAACTCGTTTGATACTAAAATTTTAATTTTTTTCATTCATTTAAGTAATAATATCATTTTTCGTATCAAATTGATCTTTTCAATATCACATACATAAATACAATTATATGTAATTAAGTCTTAAATTTAATTATGTTCAATTTTGATCACATTTTAAACTACTTACTTTAAACGAAGTATATTAAACAAAAAAATAAATAATTCTTTTCAAACTACAGATTTTTTCTTTTTTTGATGATTTCAACATAACGGTTTTAATTTGGTTTTCCATATATCATTTATTAATCCTTAATTAATCCTTCATAATTGGTATTTGGTTGATGTAAAAATAATTGCAATTTTCAAGGATAGATAGTACAGCAATCTTCGTGAATAGTTTCTACCAGTATTACCATTTATTTTATTTTAAGTTAGTCAATTAACACTAAATCATTATTTCTGATGCAAGTTGCATACAATTTTATTTAAAGATGTTTATATAGTTCTAATTTTAACATAGATTGTGATAAAGAGAATTTTTATTGTATTTAATTTCTTTATTTGCACTAAGGGCAGAAAGCAAATGATTAAAAAGAAAAGCGGAAAGTTAATGGTGTTGATGATTAATATGACTCACAGGTCAGCACCGGTTTATCAAATTTCTTTCAGTTGATTTCAAGATGATCACAATCACCATTGATCGATCAATCAATCAATGGTGATTGTGATCAGATGATTGCCATAACTGATTCGTTTATGTGACTAACCTCAAATTTATAAAAAGTCCGAAATTTGAGTATCATATTAATTGAAAGAAAGTCAAATGACCATCGATTTGAGAATCTGAAAAACAGTTCTTATAAGAAAGAAAAGATAATTGGGAAGTTGAGATAAATTAACTTAAGACAAATCGAAAGTTGAAATTCTTTAGTGGAATTAGAAATGCATTTGATATTTTTAGTTAGTTCCAGTATATGTTGTTAAAATTAGTGAAACTAGATAATTTATGAATGATCTGAATTGGTAAGTTATCTAGGAATTATGTTTTTCCAATATAACGGAAAACCATCCACATTACCAGCGATTTTAAAAAAAATTATTGAAGATTAATTGAGAAGTGATGATCATGAGGTCCGGACTTCATACCATCAAATTATCATTTATTATGCTTTCACAAAAACTTCTGAATAGAAGAATTCACAATGAGAATAAAACAATCAGATATGCATTTAGATACAGTTTAATATTAATTAAAACAAAAGTTCTATGGATATGAGAAACGAGATTGCAAAAAATATAGCTAACTGTTATCGAAAAAAGAAAAGGAAAGAAAACAATTATAAAAAGTTAATTCGTGGTTTTATATTAATATTTAATTCGGGGAATGGAAAAGGCAATTTCTTTTGCACAGCTTAATACCTTGGGATTTATAAAAAGAAAATAGGAAGCCGAGAATATCACGTATACATTAGCCATTGCAAATTCAAAACACCACATTTTTCTTTTCTTTAACAAATGCAAATTCAACGATCTGTCTTCATCTTTTACACAGATGAGGAAAAAAAAAAAAAAAAAAAAAACGGTTTGCTTTCTGAAATTTTTATTTCGTCTTAGATAGAAGCAAATCGTAATTCTGATGCCCCAATTTAGAATACCATATTAGAAGATTTACAATATCTTCTGGCCTAGAACTCACGAGAACAGCACAGACAGAATAATTTAGCGAATATAAGCGTTGGAAGCGAGGCGATAAGCGGCGGTAAACATTTATGCGCCCGCAGTTTGACTCCTTTGGAGATTCTGCTTAATAGCGGACTATTAAACTGACAATATACTGCCAAGTAATAAATTATTTTAATGTACGGGTTAACGCGCACTTCATGAAACAGGTTTTAAAAGACTTCAGAGAAGAGATGAAAATTCCTATTTACGTCTTTGAAACATTTTTACTTTCCAGTAAAGATGTTTCTCAAGCCAAAAACAACAAAATGAGAATAAAAAGCGATTTTTGGTGCGTCAAAGAAATAATGATACGAAACATTACAGCTTCAATGATATTATTTATGCAGAAAATATATATATTATATATATATATATATACACACGATATAACAGTTTTTTTTTATTCGTTTTGTAAAAGATTAATATTTTTTTCCCCCTTCGTTATTAAAATTCCATTATTCATCATTTATTATCAAAGCAAAAGTTCCAAATTCAATCGCTTTACACTTTCATTTGAAATCACCAGCAAAGAAATACAAGAAACTAGATGCAGAAAAAAAACTAGAAGTTTTAAAAAATAGAGCAGTTAATTTTTATAATAATGCATTTTAGAATTATAAATATTTTGCATAAATTAAAAGAAATTGTCGATTTATCAGCGTGTATTAAAGCTCGAAATCAAATTACCACAGGTGAAGATAAAGATCAACAATGAAAATTTTTTATATTAAATTTTAAGGTAATCTGAATGATAAATTCCATATGATATATCATAAAAAACGCTTTAGTGATGTTATTTTGTATTTTAATACCCAAGCAAAATCATACCAAAATAATATGCAGTAATAAATAAATTAGGCAGATTAGTATCCTCCATTTTTAAAGACAAAATCTAGGGTAAAGTTAATGAATTATTTCATTAAAAGGAAAAGCAGTATTTAATCTTAAAAACGCTGTTTAAAATTTTGTTTTTAGCGCCACTCAGTTTATTTAGAAAACTCTGTGAACAAAAAAAAAAAAAAAAAAAAAAAAAAAAAAAAAGTACGACAAGAGAAAAGAAAATGCAAAGATTTATAAAAAAATAACTCCTAAATTCTTTTGATAAATTCTGGTGATGATATAGAATAAACTAGCCAATTTTAAACAGACACTGTTGGACAAAGATGCAAAACGAGACAAAGAAAAGATTACCATAACATAATCATTAGTAGTTATGAAGAGACTATAAAAATATGGCAAAATAAAGGAAAGGTCGCTGATTGGATCTCCCGAACTTTTGAGTTAAAATACTTTATTAATATATCGAAATAGGCTTGATAAAAAAGAAAGCAGTAGAATTTTTTAATGATTTAACAGTCTAGAAAACAATGTAATGGAATTTTTAGAAATACACTTACAGACGGACAGAGCATCAAAATTTGTATCAGTTCAATTAATGGAATTCATTTCCCGAATGGGCTAATCTATTGCTTTAAATACAATTGAAGTATCTTTCAATCCTCAAATTCACATCAGCACATAATGTTTGAATTCAAATGCTATATTTTATTCACTATTTGGTTTCTTCCTCATTTTCTAACGCATAACACACTGCTTTAATTTTTATACATTCTTAAGAAAACAAATGATGCCTTGAATTCCTTTGGCACATACCAGTGTTAATTCCATTTGACTATGACCTCTTCTTCAAACTGAAGGTAATAATTTAATTGGTTTAAATAGTTCAATCTGAGCAAATCATAGGTAACAATCATAACATTAAAAAAATCTCCTATTTTAAAATTATTACAGTAGATAGCATTCAAATAAGTTTCTTCTCAGAAGACATGATAATATATTTTGATTGATATGTATTGAAATTTAATAAATGATTGATATGTTTACTGAGGATATTAAAATAGTTGTTCTCTATCCGCAATCACATAGCGCTTTCTTTGAAAAGAATCAAAACTCCGTAAGCCACATTTGCATCGTTACAATATGAGTACGACAATTAATACAATGGGATATCAATATCTAAACGGCATTTCATATCGACATAGCCAATCTAATTTTCCTCCATTCTCTCTTTTTCGACACGCCCTTCGGAGTTATTTCAACTATTTTTGTTTGAATTGTGCTTCAATAAGTATTTGCTATAAGTTCCAAAGTGTTTTTAATAAGCACTCAGCAATTGAGGCCTTTATTTATTTGTGGCCTAATTTATTCCTGAAATTATGTATATAAAAAATTATGTTATAAAGGAGTCATTCTTACCTTTCTCACACACGTATCCAGCGATAGTTATCCCAAGTCCTTGTTGGTCCTTGACTAGCTCGACTTCGAAAGTTTCCATCTCCGGCTGGTCTTCTGCTAGGTCTTTTTCCCGTACCCCCGCCCGGCCATCGGTCGTCGAGAACGCCGCCTGCAAAAACAGAAAAAAAAAAAAAAAAAAAAAAATGGCTTAGTCCAGTCCACTCCCTGGAAGAACAAAATAAAAGCATCTCTTTCTCTCTCTTCCTGAAAGCCACTTCATCCTATAAAATATATTTTAAGAAATCCCTTGAAAGAAATGCATCTGTTCGAAAGACTTTAAAAAAGAAAAATAGCAGGTTGCAACGAAAAGAAAGAATTTTGCATTATCTCATGAGACAGCATTTATTCACATTGATATGAGAAAGTATGCAATGAAAGTACAATATTTCCAGCTTATAAAAGTAGCTTAAAAATAGCGTGCATATACATATAACGACACAAAAAGTCAATCATTTGAAAATGCCATTTTTCACAATGCTTCCCAACACATGAAATAAAATCTGAGTGGACTAATCTATAATTTCTGCCAAACTGAGCTAGGTAGCAAATTTTATAAACATAAAAAAAAAAATGAACTACTTGATTAACGCTTTATCTAATATGGGGTAGCTAAAAGATTAAAACCACTCTGGATTGAAAGAAAACATGTTTTTCACTTTATTTTATTTCGATTCTCTAGCTCATTTTAAATAATTACAGGTTTATTAACTCTGGTACTCAATGCCCCTATTATTCTTTAGGGATGCATGCTAAGAGAAAATAAATTACAATTAGTGAAGCAGAAAGCAAAATACATATTATAAAATTATATAAAAGGACAGGAAAAATACAGAACTTGCGTTGGTCTTTAGTCACCCCGAAGACTTATCCAATTATCAGAAGAATGGTATTGTTTTATTGCCTTGATAGACAAACTCAAGTCGTTGCCTTTCTCCAAAAAAAATCTGTCGCATGTTTCATTGAAGCGCACCAGACAATGACACTTCCAAAACGATTTAATTCATTTATTCATAGCTGTAGCCATCGATATGCTAGCATTTGAAATCAATATATATAGATATATTACATAGTGCGCATTGTATCATATGAAAATGTATGAAGTGGAAAGCCAATACAAATCTGAATAATATTAGCTATATATCTATTGATAATAAAAGATAATGATAGCATTCTACATCTATAACATTTGATCTAGAATCATCGAATTTGACAAATATATCGGGGGGGGGCGAAAAGGAATAATTTGGAGCAATTTTAATTAGAATTTTTAATAATTAAAAATTAAACTTGATTCTGACATTTTCCCAGAATGCTCAATAATTTTATTACACAAAAATTATTTTTAAAACATTTTAAAATTACAATCTTTTTAAGACACCAACTGAGTTACCGACACCTGTTGCAAATATTTCTTGAAATTTAGACAAATTATTACAATTTTACTTAATTTTCTTCCGCTAATTTTTATTGCTACATTGAAATTTTAAAACCTTGCATCGTTTCATTAAATAATTAATTGCGTGATTTTCTTCCATTGTTGAAAACTAAAAGGAACAATCTTATTTGTCAGCAAAATTTATACGAAATATAATAAAAGCAACGTTAGATGTTGCGGAAGTCAGAGTGAAATTTTATGATAGACAATTAGGACAATTATGTGTTTTTAATCACATTATGACATGGGAATTGATTCCATTAAGCATTTACTCCGTTACACAATAAACAAAACTAGAGGAAAAATATTAAGTTACGCTTAGGTAAGAAAAAAAAAATGTTTGATAGATAATGGGAAAAAAGTTAATATCTACAGAATACTTTTACGCTCAATAGTTTTTGTATTATTTTAAAAATCGCATATATTGAAAAATGTTTGTAAAAATATTTATTTTTAACACGTTTTTAAATTAAGTTTATGTTATGAAAATATTAAGGTTAAATTTATTGTTTCAACTTATAACGCAGTTATTTTCCCATTGCCAAGAAATAGACATATTTCTTTTATTTCACATTAAATTGGATGCACATCATATATTTCAGATTTGAGAGCAATCATTTTAAAATCAAGAATAATGCAAAGAAAAAAGTTCAAAAGAAGCATGCAAAATGATAAAACCGCTACTATAAATCTCTACCTTAAATTAAGTTATATAAAAGAAATTAATTAATAAAATAAATCAAAAATATTTCAAGGGCATTCTTTCATTTAAAAATGATAAATGAGAGAATAAAATTTATAAAAGTAGTACAATTAATAGATATTTCTCCATTTTTTTAAAAAAAATTACTAACATACTAATTTTGCAATAATGCATTTTTTTTATTATTTATTATTTTTTGCTTCGAAGTTGTAAGAGAAAGGACTCACCTAGAAATTGATTTTGCTTTCATAGATATGTAGAAAAGATGCGATAAGATATGGTTGCGATAAGATATACAATGGATAAAGAGATATGTCAACGTAGCAATATGATAATTAATTTGCTAAGCTTCCTACGCCAAATATTATAAGTTTTGGATTTCAAAAGAAGCTCACATCTTTTAAATGATATGCAGAATCGCATAAATAATTAGTTATAAAATTTCATTAATTCATGATATGAATAGTTAAGTCAGTCAGAGATATTTCATCAGTTAGAACAGTGCAAGTAATCCATGCGTACGTTGGTAAAACTATTGAGACCCACACGGAACTTGTGATCCATATTGGAATGAGTTAGTTATGAACCAAACGTCAGCTTTGATGGATATGGGTAAGAATGATATGGATAATTTAAATATAGGCCAGTTGATAATTCTTCACAGAACACGGAAAGATACAGACAATGCAAGGGATGGCCTTATATAGCCAGCCATGGTGATAATTACACTGTGAATCAGTAGCATCTCAAATAGGATTTAAAAATCTCAATTGTTCATAATAATGATATGGATAGTTCAATATCAATTAGATAATAAGTAATCCATCATATAGCACGGAAAATGCTTCCAAGATTTGGAAGGACAAACAATTTGAAGGGATACACCAAAATAACCAGGCTTACGTAGCAAATTCACAATAAAATTAGTCCTACAATCTGAAACGACATTTCAGATTCCTAGTAACAATAGTACGGATGGTTTAAATGTCTATTGAAACAGCTTATAATCCTTTATAAATCTGTCCAGTAATGGCAGGGACAAAGTGCGGGAGAAAAAACACTTCAAAGGTCAATCATATTGATATCCACATTTGAAATCAAATGCATCAACAAGTCGCGGCAACAAAAATTGTGAATAGTACGGCTGATAACGTACGGTACATAAAACGAACATTACTACTCGCAGGGGAGGGGGACTAATACAGAACTATAATTATTGACTAGGGCCAGCGAAGGGCAGACATCACATGATGGGGGACTGCCCCATCCCGAATTCTTAGTGTGGCAAAGTGGCCGGCACGTCTCTCACCTGCGCGAGGACACATCGAGAAGTAATGGCTTGTTTTCCGGTGACGAAATCGGGAGCAGCAAAGCAGCTCCTGAGAGCCCGGGATTCGAAAGCCACTGCGCAAGAACGCCCCTAGCGGCCCGCTATTCTCATTCGCTCAAAACTCTTTCGCTTAGTAAACAAACACTTCGGGACGGGCATGGAAAAAGTTTCCACATTTAATATTCTAGCCCGATCTCCCCCCCCCCTTCCATCGATGACTTGAGAAATATTCGACGTCGTTTTATAGCAAACAAAAACCACTGTAAAGACCGTAAGCTTCATCTTAAATCGATAAAATCGTTATTTTGTCTTCCTGCAATATGTCACATTGGAACAATTTTTATAGAAAAAAGAGTGTTTCTTAAATTGGGAACATTCATGGAACATATGTGATGGTGGTAACAGAAATTTGATGCAAGATACATCATATCATTTTGGTTTTTGGAAATTTCATTGAACATTTAATCATTTAACAGTTTTCATAATTAATTTGAAAATTAATATTATATTACATTTTACAATATGTTTTTCAGTTCATGACAGAACGTAAAATTTATTGTTTATTTTTGGTTAAGTTAAATATTTTAACATTGTGGTGACGAGAAAAGGCGGGGGAGTTTTGATTTTTTAAATAAAGATATACGATGCTAAAAATTCACAATTTAGAAAACAAAATTAAATCAAACATTAAAATAAAAATTATATTAATCATGAAAAAATTAACAATTTATTAAAGCAAACAAAAAATTCTTAATTTCCATTTCTCACTATTAATATTTACGCAATAAAGGTATGTTTTCTGAAATCTCTGCTTAATAATTGATTATATAGTAGAATTCTATAAAACCGATTGTTTACTCACAAAAAAAAAAAATTAAATATATCAGCGTTTTCATCGTCTGTTAAGGCAAACGAAATCCAAATTCGACGTTCGGTATAACAAATAATAGCAAAGGCTTTACAAATTAAACAAGAGAGTCATTATGAAATGTAAGTAAATAACGTTTTTGTTTTGCCTCGACAAGAATGAAACAGCTAAATAAAAGTTTATATAATCTCATCATGAAATTATTTCCAGAGAAAACATTATTTTCGATCAAAGTGTTTTCGATGTCATTTCATCCCCATATACAGTGGTGGAAAAAACTTTAAGACCACATATGAAATTGAAAACTTTTAACTTTACTAAAAAAAGATACATTAAATAGTATATACAATACAAAAACATGAAAATTTCTTCATATTATTAATTTATAAAGAAATTTATACATTATACTCAAATGATTTTTTTTCATAACATAAAAGGGTGGAAAAAACTGACACCACAAAGTTAAATATTAATTAAACGTATAGCATTACAATTTTTAGTACTTCGTGTGTTTTCCTTTCACGCGAATTACTTCTAAAAGACGAATCTGGAAGGATTTTGCTAGGTTTTTGCATGTTAGAATCAGTATTTTATCTCATGCTTTTAAAATAGCAGCTCTGAGTTCAGACACAGAAAAATATTGATTACCATTTTCATACACCATGCGTGCAAGGATACCCCACATGTTCTCTAAGGGATTGAAGTCTGGACTTTTGGCTGGAAAATCCATAAAACTTATATTATTTTCAGTTAGCCAAGCAATAGTTGAAGCAGACTTGTGCATTGACGCATTCTCTTGTAGCAAAATCAAATATTGATCCATAAGTTCATCTCTTAATGGAACAAAATTGTTCGCCAGTATATCTTGATAGTCAAAAGAGTTCATATTACCTTTAGTGAATACAATATCAGTCTTACCTCTAGCACTGAAACCTGCCCAAACCATGACGGATCCACCCCCTTGAACTCGCTTTGAAAAATGTGTAGTATCCTGTCTCAAATCATGCCAATACTTTCTTAAACCATCAGGTCCATCTAGGTTAAATTTCTTTTCATCCGTGAACACTATTTTTCGCCACAAGTTGAGTTTTAAAACATTATATGTTGCAAAGTTCAATCTTGCTGCAATATGACGTTTTTCAAGTCTGGGTTTACTTTTGAATTTTGCATATTTGATGTTTCCTGTATTACTCAGAATATTTCTAACTGTTCTAGCCGTAACTGGAAGCTTAAGTGTCGATTTTATTGCTGCAGAATGTGCATTGTCTTTAATAGCCATCCTTATAACACCTTTTTTTCATTTTGGTTGACAGTTTTGATGGCCTTTCTCCTCTATTTTTTGTACCATATTTGCATGGATCTGAGAGAAAATGATGAACTACAGTTTTAGACCTCTTGATTTTGCTAGCAATTTGCCTTTCACTCATTCCGCTTCCGCGAAATGCTAAGATTTTCCCCTTTTCAATTTCAGTCAGTAATTTTCCGCTACCCATAGTCTCAGTTGCTACAACACTCAAAGAAATTATTAGAAAGTGTTCATTTTCAGTCTCACAACTGTCTCACACAAAATCGTGCAAAAGTTACGTCATCTCATTATGCAAACAATCACTCTTTAAAACTGGTCTCAAAGTTTTTTCCATTTCATTACATTACACATTTTTCCTTTATAGCTACAATAAACGCATTTTAAATTCTAAATTCATTTTTTTTATTTATTACATTTTATATATAAGTGTAAATGTAAATTACAAAAAAGATTTGCATTTTTGAATGCAAAAAAAAAAAAAAAAGTTCAATGGTGGTCTCAAAGTATTTTCCACCACTGTATAAAAAATTCTACATCATATAAATTAAATAAGAACGAAAAATAGCTGATTTGGACGAAGAGAAAGGAAGATATTTCTTCTAAGGTGCTATTAAAAAAGTGAGATGTTTACATTGTTCAAAGATAAACTTCCTCAATAAATTAATTACGCAAAAATAACTTACTTTTCAAAAACACCTAATATGTGTGGTTCTTTAGGATTCCAATAAAGAATATTTCTAGGAAGCGAGGAAGAAGTTATGTTAAAATAATTAATTGCAAAATTAAACACACGTGATGAACAAAGGCAAATATCTTGCAATGTTTTAATTAAACATGATTTATTGAGAAAACATTATTCCAAAGGAATAACAAAGCACAGTTTTCTGAAATCTGAAGCAATCGAGACTAATTTGTATCATCAGTAAAATTATTCAAATGTTCAAAAACTAATATATCTATCAATTTACAAAATACTTAATAGGAATTCAAAACAATGCTATTCTTTTCATAGTACGAGACGTATAATGTTTCTAAAAATAAAATAGTCACAGACTACAGACAATAATTAAAAAACTATTTATTCTTAAAATAAGCATATACAATATTATTACTTAGATATAACTCAGATAATTACATAAAATTAGAAGATATAATTAGGGTTGCTTCACAAGGTATGAAGAAGTTATTGCTTGAATATCTTTTTAATAGGTGGAGTTAGTGATATGAAAATTATGCCAAGAAACTGGTTGTACCTACAGGAAAATTATTTACCGACTCTAGTTAGTTTCGAAGAAGATTATTATTTCGCCAAAACAAGCTCACATTCAATAGAAGATTGACTTTTTTAAAGAAAAAAAAAACTCTTCATGATCAGAGAACAACCGGGACACTCAGGGAGTGGTCTAAAGCTTTTAAAAATAGATTTCAAGCCTGTTAACAGCATTAATTATCAAGTTTGAGAAAAGAGATATAGTGACTGACGACAAAATGGCCATGAAGATAAAACAAAAGATAGCACGGACCCCTGAAAAAGCTCATCACTGCCAAAACAACAACTGAGGGAAAGCCAACAGCATCGCCTCGATATTTGGCCCAATAACTTGATGCTACTCGAGTCAAAGCACGACACGCAAAGATTTTTGACATTTTCACTTACAAAATTCAGCAAGAGCAATATCTCTGCCCAGGTGCTATTAAGAAGAGCACAGGAATGCGTCAACAACATGGGCGACATGACAGACACCAATTTCAACTGTCGAAATTCGAAATACTCCCCACCTCCTTTTTTGACATTTTTTTATTTATTTATTTACTCTTTTCTTATGAAGCACACTTCTGATTGGATGGTTATGCCAGTCGGGAAAATTATTGGATTTAGGTCAGAGAGAAGAAAGAATTTGTCGATTTTAGGTTTCTTCATTCACAAAAGGCCATTATCTGATGCGGTTTGTGTGTTGATGGTATTTTGGATACGTATTCCTTTGATCAATGAATTCTGAACGCCGTATATCGAATTCTAGACAATGTTTTTAATTCTTGACACCTGCCACGGATTCTGGTTCGAAAACGCATGTTTTCAGCAGAATCAAGTTTTTCCACATTCAACAGATGACGTCTTGCACTTGGTTACAATTCACTACGACAATCTTATCATTGCAAGTTTTCCCGATTCGCTTTGATGATGAATTTTTTCGCCTCTCAATTTCCGACAGATCTGACTTGACACCTCTAGATGTCCTTTAATGGGGTTTGTTATCATTTTTACAGAAAACGACTAAAAGGATGAATACAACAATAAAAAATGTAATTAGGTTGATTCCAACAGACTTATTGAACAAGGAAATAGCAAATTTTAAGCGGAAGTTACGCTACGCTGTCTTCAAAAAGAGCCAATATGTTGGTGAAATCATCTTTCTATTTCTTTTATTATCAGATAAAAATATCAAAATTTTGCGAAAAAAAAAATTCCATTTGAAAATTGTGAATTGCAGCACAAGTGAACATGCACAAGGACCTGGTCATTTCACTAATATTTAAAATGAATTAGATTATTTCAACGAATTTTGTAACGAATATGAATTTCATACTGACTTAGAAGATAATTATTTTAATTGAATATATCGGGAAACGTCAACAAATAAAACTTGCATAGTTAAAAACGATGACAAAAGTAGGGAAATAATCAGGGTGTCTGATATAAAATGTTATTAGAAATGTAACTACGAAATCCGCAAAGGTGAAGTAAAATACATTTTGCCACATATTATGTTTGCAAGGGTGTGTCCCTCTCTCCCCATCTTAATTCATCTAATAATGGAGCTTTCAAGACCCATACATTTTAATAGAAAAGAAAAAAAAAAAAAAAAAAAGGCAACCTCAAATTTAGCGTAGGGCCTCTTACACGGCACTTTCTTCTACATGGAAATTACAATTAAAGAGCTGTTCACTGAGATTAGGGATTGCAATACCGGGATATCGATACCTGTATTTTGAGTCATTTGTGAATACCGGTATTACAAAATTATACAAGTTAAAATACCGTTTTTTCGGTATTTACTAGAACTTTTTAAAACTGTCTCCACTATATGTTCAGGGATCGCCAACATGGCAAAATAGTATACGTTTTTGTTTTAATGTCTAACTAACGGGCGAAATTAATTAGGCTGTGAATATAAAGTTGCATTGTACAATCAAGAGAAGTGATAGACGGGTCAAAACTATCCTATTACAGTTCCGAGCGATATTGCACACGCGCAGGATTCGTAGTCTGATATTCGTATCTGTGAAAACAAGATTGTAGTTGTGAAGAAAATGTGTAATATTTCGATATTTTTTAAATTGATGAGTTTGTTATTCACATCTTATTTGCATATCAGACTTTAGGGCTCAAAATATTTTTCAGATTTATTATATTATATATATATATTTTTTGCATATTCATAAATAATAACCCATAATAATGAATAAGAATAACTTTAAAGAACATAAAAAATCAGTTGATAATACTTCGATTTGGTTTCATTATTTATATGATGAAAAGAATATGGTGGCACAATGTAAAAAATGTTCAAGAGTTATTAAAGTGAATGGAGGAAGTACAACCGGACTCCATTCACATTTAAAAACGAAATATGATACAGATTTGTTAAAGAGGAAAGAATCTAATAGCGATAAAGATACAAATTTAAGCACAATTTCTAAGCCCAAGCCATCAGGGATTTTAGATTATTTTTGGGGAAAAAAAAGATAATTTGGATGAAATTATAAGTAAAATGATAGCATTAGATGGTTTGCCATTTCGAGTGTTTTGCACTCCTACTGAATTAAGAAAATCCCTATCAACCAGAGGTTTTATAAATCTACCAACATCGATTATCACTATAAGAAGAACTGTTATAAACTATAGTAACGATGTTCGCAATTCTTTGAAACACGAGCTAGTAAAATTTAAAGTAAATAGTGAAAAATTTAGTCTTACATTTGATGAATGGACAAATGTAAGAAATAGACACTATTTAAATATAAATATTCATTCAGAAAAATAAAATTGGAATATCGGAATATACGGCTTGAAATCAACGTCTATTAGAAGGGATTTAAATTTTAAAATTAGAAAAATGCTTTTGATTATAAAGACGTCAAAAAATAAAACATTTTGAAATTCGTAAGTGGACTCTCATAAATAAACATACGTTTACTTAAATTGCAAAGAATTTTAATCATAAACTTTAAAAAAATGTTCCTCGATTGAATTCAATACTAATTACTATCGATAATGAAAACTCTAGAGAAATTCAAATTCTTTCCTAAAGATTCTCGAAATTGCTTACATAACTAACGGCAAGCAAAATGGGCAGAGGGGGCTAAGCCGATTAGGTGCGGTTAATTTTATCCAGTTCCTTAAGCACACAGTTTACTAGGAAACAAAACTTATAAGCTCCCGAAGAAAGGCTTAAACTGGACGAACTGGCAGCATTCAGGGCACGTTGGGGAGAAGATTTACTCTTCTGGTTTAGTCAAGTTCCCGGAGGAGTCCAAGAGCATTTGATTCCAGGATTAACGTGACAAAGAGCGGAACTTTCAAACCCACCCGCCGAATTTCAGAAACACTTAACACAAAAGCCTCAGAAGTTTTGCGTCGCGTTAAGTTTGGGCGATAACAGCAAAATTTTCTTTAGTTTTCACACAAACTTGAAAATAAGTAATGGTTAAAATAAGTTGGAACAACTTTTTTTTTAACTTTAAATTATATGTGTAATACAATAAAGGTATAGAGATCAATTTGCGAAAATTATTTTTATTCTATTTATGAGGGCAGAGTGGCTAGTCTCAAAAGAATACAGGTTCTGCGTCTTTTCAAGTTAGAGAAGTTATTTATTATTCAATTCATTTAATAGAAGTTCTTTATTCCCTCACACATCCCACATAAAACAACCATTTAATGCAAAACAATAGATAACACTTATTTATATACTTGTTAAATTAATAGTCAATTTTCATATAATTGTAAGCATTATATATTTTCTGCCATTACTTTTTATAAATTTCATTTAAAATTTAGAACACACATTATAACAATTTTAAAACTGGAACTCTCATCTTATCGAGGCACCAGCAATGTAACTGCGCATACGTGATAAACATGGACCATCTACTGGCGTATTGCGAAGAATTCTGTGCATTTATTGCACTAACTCAAACGATATGATTGTTCATTACAGAAGTGTTGAATTATTAAGATGGGAAAAAGCGCTGAATTTAAATTCAACGCAAAACCTGGTAAAAGAGTTTAAGAAGAATAACCAAACAATTAGCAGTGATCTTTGTTCGAGTAAATCAAATGTTTTCTTTTTTATTGGCATATAAGATTTATTTATTTATTTCGTTTTTAGATGAATGATTTTTTTTTCTTTTCGACGCCAGAACATGGAAAGCATATTGGAGAATCATAAATCAATAGCAGAATTTAGACGTTAAATACGTTATGTCCACGCGAAAAAAAAAAAAAAAAAAGAAAAAAAAAAGAATCAAAGTGGGCTACAGAAAACGAAGGAGGAGTCAATAACTCCTTCTTTACTAAATTATTTTACAATCAATTATTCAATTTTATTTTTTCATCGTTAGATAATATTTGATGCAGTATAACACCATAAAAGATGTAAAATTTTAAATAAATTAAAGATTTTTAATTTCTATCTTAAAATGATATCACTGTCGGAACTATGCTTTTTGAGTTCTGAATATTGTTAAAAAATTAATCATATTACAAATAGATCAGCATGTTTTAAATGGAGTTTCTAAGTACCATCGACATGTAAAGGGTTAAACAAAGAAACAATCTGATCTTCTTACTTGAAGATTTCACTAAATCAAAACAACAACAAGAAAAGAAAAAAAATCTGAACTAAATTTGTTATATGCAATTTAACCATTGAAAAAAATAACAAAAAGAAATACACGTAGCAGAGATGGGATGCCATTTTACTTCCTGCAAACAACCCACACATCTTGAAATCAATAACTGCAATTGATGAAGGATGGCGTTTTCAAAAAAGGCCATAAAAGAAAAATAAATAAATATAAAAAAATAAGAATACTGCTTGTTACATTTTTCGGTAAGAAGAGAAATGCCCACAAGAAATTTGTTCCGATTGGTTTTCAGCAAACTTTTCACGATGTTCTAAAATAATTAAAAGCATTGTTATTTAGAATAAAACTTAAGCAGTTAATTTAACTTTCAAAGTTTTAATTCACCATATATCTTTCTTTAGCCAGAAATTGTGTAGAATAACCACATTCGGGTTTGCAGATGCAGAATCTAATGAAAGATGACTGCAATTCAGACGGGATAAGTTGATGCTTTTAAGAAATTCCAGATATGTTCTGAGACGTGATAAGAAACGTCAGTTTTAAATTCACTCATGTCTAAAACAGATTCATTTTGTTTCATATCACGTTTTTCGCGTACTTTTTCTTTTCAGCTTTCATGAAGGTATTTTCTTCTTTAAAAAAAAAGTAAAAATAGAAACGCATAAAGGATAAATTTGCATCACAACTCACTCTTAGGATGAAGGCACCCAAAAGAATTCACGAACAACCTATCAGCTATAAATGCAGGAGATTAAGAAATGAAACTGGATATGAATGATTAATGCCTTAGCATCATATTGCATTATAACTGTTGCTTGATCATTACCTTACCTTAGTATTACCTTAGTCTATCTTCAAAATTAAGTATTTCATACTACGAACAATGTGTAATTTTGATGTGATTTGCTGCAATGTTTTTAATCATTACATATACTAAAGGCAGAAAAGAAATTTTAAGAGGAAATTTAAGACAATCATCATTTTTCACACGCTTTTAAAAGGAAGACAAGATTAAACACAACTGATGTCAACCGAGTATTTCAAAAAATTATCTAGAAAAGAACCCGCCTACTTTTCAAAGAAATAATACTAATAAAACGATTTGTCATATCAAATTAAAATATTTTCGAAAAAAAAATATGCAACTCTATGAACATGACCTGCATACATAATAATATTAAACCTACAGACACGTCACTTTTACAATCGAAATTACCACAGAAGAAAGTCACTTGAATTCTCATATTACTTTAAAAATCATGAACAGAATATTTTTTATACTCGAAATATGTAAAAAGCTAATTTGCTTCAAAGTTGTTAACATTTGAAACTTCTACATGAATTATATGAACCAGAGCAAAAGGGCATATAGAGCAAACCAATAATAAGTTTTTTTGTTTTGTTTTGTTTTTAAACCATGCATTTCAGTAAGTACTTAAACACAATGCAGATTGCAACAAAAGTTAATGTTCGAAGTACTCAATAATGCCCGATATATATTATTTGATTAAATATTGCAAAGAAAATGTATTTATTTCTTTTATCTCTACCGATTATTTTTTCCATTAATGATTTTAAAACATCCAAAGAATTGTGCGTTTTGATTCGTTCCAATTTTTAATAAAAATCCGGAGAGATAAGTAAATAGATGAAGTGTTCACAAAAGTAACAATATGCTATGATACAGAAAAAAATCAATATTTTAAGAATTAAATTGAGCCTTGCAGCTTACAAAATGCGCAAAGATTCGCAAAGACAAATTCCTTGCTTAACAGTCTATAAGCATTTTTTTTAAGTTATAAAATATTTGAAATTTGAACACGTTTATTAATCCTTTTTCTCTCCCAATTGTACCAAGTATAGAAAACGGTTGCAAACCAGAGTTTTTCCAAAATACATTACACAATGGTTTCAAAAAGATAAGCATTTATAAAACCTATCACCTCTATACTAAAAGATTTTAGCTTCATCACAACACATTGAACAATTCCGACATCTCTTGTCAAATACCGAAGAGACACTATTTTAGGGGGAAATTATATTTCCAGAATGGTTGTTAACTGCAATGGTTGTATGGTAGCCTCTACTTATACACAAAACAATATTACCCAACAATTTCTGAGGCAAGAATGTCCATTTCGGTTGACTTCCGAAGGATATGATTATTCCGGCAGTTATCTGTAAAAAGCATCTTAAATATGTTCAACAGATTAAAAAGTGGAAAAAAATCCATTTGATGTATATCTTTACTTTTCCAAAACGCCTTAAGAGCAAAACACTTCTGTATGACCACTTGTTACTTTTCCATAATGAAGTCTAGATCTATGGACCTTGAAAGTGGCGCACATATGGGGAGGGGCGGGTGATAAAATTTCATCGCACCAACGATCTCCGGTAGCTCCACTTCTGTAGAAATTAAAGAGTTCCATTCATCATACTGTCTCCTCACATAAACTTAATAGGACTAGCACAACAGTCTCTTTCTCTAAAGTCAGTGGAATGAAAATGTGTCCCTATCTCTTCTATATATCAGTAGGCATTCGAGAACAGTTTGTGAAATTAAAATAATTCTTAATGGTAAAGTGGACATGACTTAATTGAAAAGATTTCTAGTCTTTGTTTTTGTTACACCATTGTATACGGTGCTGTCAATGGCATGCAGGAAGTCGGACTTCGTATGAAGAAACCATTTTTATAGAATCGTCTGACCACAGAAAATAGGAAGACCCGATGTCCGGTTATTATATGCAAGTGCTGAGCAATGTTATTTACCGTCTGATTTCAGGCTTTTTTTTTTTTTTTTTTTTTTTACAAACACTGCGTCATATCGGTAATCCGTTGCCATTGCTTTCCTACGCAGTTCACCATCAGCCTTTGTTATAGCTATACTTGTACTTTGAAATGCTACCCACCTGTCTGAAACAACACTTTTGTGAATTCCAAACTAATCGGCAACATTCAGAAAACTGCACCCTTCTTCCAGTTTTCCAATCACTCTACCTTACATAAAGCATCTAGCAAGCCATTTGGGCTAACGATATTCCTTTCTTTCGTATCGACTTTCCTTCTTTGATATTACCTCGCACTGTGTTCTACGCATTTTGCATGTTAATATGTCAGATGTAACATCATAATCCTGAAATCTGCATGCACAAACTTCCTGCTGAGATGGCTTCACAGATTGGCAATTGTCTGCCAGCTTTTCCTTTGCAATTTTCTATCCCTAAATATATATATTTTATGCAAACAGGATATTTATAAATGAATATCCAGCTTTGCAGAGCTGTTATAAGAAATCAAAACGAAATACAACCAAGCACAAATCAATAATAATAGTTGAAGTCCTAAATTCAACACTAGAATTCAAAGGTCAAAGAATGATATCGGAAAAAAAAAAAAAAAAAAAAAAAAACGAATGATAACTTGTAACATATTTTTGGCAGCATATTTGGTGAGAAGCTTTGAAAGGTTGCATATATAATTATCGACAATAGATTCTTTTCTGACACTGAACGCTTATAACTAGGCTGAATTTAAACTTCCAATAGTTAATTTAACAGTTCTACTTTTTTGTTTTCTTTTAATAACCTATAAAAGTTAAGATATTCATTTATGAATATTCTGTATGTTGCGAATGCTTTGATTCCAATTTTCCTTCTATTTAGCGGAGGCAACAGCAGTTCAGGTATCCCGTGTACAGTTCAAATTTTCCTGTATATTTTTAATTATTAAATACAAATTTAATGAAAGACGAATCATTTTTTCAAATCTGTCAAGAACACACTTTTGACTTGCACAGTAAGATTAATACAATATATAGATGAGAGATGGCATAATTAAAATCAAGCAGTCTTGTTGGCAGAACATTGATTACTGTAAATGGAAAACGCTATAAGAATCAACAAAAGATTCCAACAGCATCCTCCTCTCCAAAGAATCAAATAAATAATGATTTACAATGTGCTAAACTATCTTTCAGTAGTTAAAAACAGGTCGCTAGAGTGACATCCTGAAGGCTGACCAAACTGTTTTCCGTGATGAATATAGATATTCATAAAGTATATGACTTTTAGCTTTCACTTGTCTTTCTTTAATTACAGTAGAACGAACACGCTGCTTATTTAGTTTCGTCAAAATACAAAATTTAAATTTAGAGAATATTAAGTCACGAAATGAAAAATGCATGATTTTCTTTGTGCATTTCAATTTTAGAGAAAAATGTCTGGTAACACAAATTACTTTTCAATTAAGATAGAAGGCTCCAATTTCTAATGCCTTCTCTATCTGCCTTTGAAGTTCCCATCCAAAAATCTTTCTGACAAGCTTATACAGGGCAAGTCTTTGAAAGCAAAACTGGATAGGCGTCCCCTCGACTCCTTTATTGATTAGTTAAGGTAGTAAAAGGCGTCAGCTGTTCGGCGAGCGAAGCACAGCTGGGGCAGGAACTAATCTTCCGCCCTCCGACATAGGAAGCATTTTAAAGGATTCTCAAAAGGAGAGGACGACGGTTCAATAAAAATTCAAGATTCGCATTCAAAGATCAACTGGACCATCTCGATTGAAGGGAAGAATTAATGCCTCTAATCTGAAAACGAACTCGTGCTTTTCTAAACATACGACCATTGTCATGGAAATATTTCCCGGAGGCGGGGAAGGTTCTTTCTCAAACAGCAGATGGAAGAGACAGTTACAAATTTGTCGGTAGAAGAAGAAAAGAATGAATAAAGCAAAATCGATTCCAAAACTACAAACATTTAGCTAAGTAAGGCTTCCTTGCGCTTCACAGAAAAGGAATTCAAAACGCTGACTTTGTTTCGAAAACTAAAGAGTTATTTGTAGCAGATATTCTATTTGATAAGATTTGACAAGAATTTCAGTTGGAAGCTTTAGAAAACATCTACGACCATGTCTAATACTATATTTAAATAAACAATTGTAAAAAGTATAATGTAAAATATAACTTTCATTTATATTTTGACATCCATTCAAATAGAAAAAGTAAAATCTTTTTTGGGAGGAAGAGAGAAGTGTCTTTGTAGTAAACAGGAAAAAAAAAAAAAAAAAAAAACCCACACATATCCTGATATTATTGCCTGCCTCCATGCTGAAAAAAAAAATATATCGTCTAAATACTTTGGTTTTGTGTACAGAAACCAACGATGAAAGTAATTATTTGTTCCTACCTTACCATGCATACACTGAGTATTTGTGCGACTCTTTTGTTTGTTGGTTGAGTTGTGCTTTATGGAGCAAGAGCCATATCTGACCATGCTGCGCCAAACTCTTTTGTTGTTATTCAGTTTCAAGTGGATAAGTTACTATGAAGAAAACAATATCTAAAGCTTTCCATTAAAGAACTACTAGAAGAACTTAAGATTGACTAATCAGCATCTAATTTATTGCTACAACAGAATTTTAAAAATTAATAAAGCGTACTGCCAAAGTAAAAACTTCGGAAATATGCGATACTGAAATAAAAGTTATATTTTAAGTTGGATAGTAAATAACAATGAATATTTTCAACAGACGACAGAGTAAAACGACATTCTTCTTCACATAAATAATTCTAAAAAATATACTCTCTTCATAAAAAGTTTGCCTTTTTTACTGTAAAAAGGTATAATAAATTCTAATTATATACATATTTATTTTATATTTAATTATCATTTACTTTAAAAAGGAGTGTCTAATATTCCAGTTTCTTTGAAATTTTGAAAAATAAAAGTGTTGGATTTTTGAAATTTGACTTAAGGAATTTTATTATTAATTTTAAAAAGAATAAACTTATCCTATCGCTTTCTAAATACTTTAAACTGAATATTAGATATAGACTTCATTTCACATTTCAGTTCTGTCTTCGAATATTAGCCTCCCCCCTCCCCTACCCTCAAAAGACATTGAAGAGAAGCTGAAAAAAAAATCAAGTGATCAAATCAAATCAAGTGATCAAAAAATCACGTGAAGATCATCATGATCCGTGCATCGGAAGGAAGAGGACCCATGTTTTCGGGAACATTTCTTTAATGATCACATTTAACATAAAACAAACACGAAAGGCAAGACATTCACGCGCGCACCTTAACAGAAAAGCATATCATTTCATTTTGAATACAATCGCAATGCCCTATGGGATGCGTACCTAATGAGGCATCGTATCCAAAAGAGGAGATAGAACAATGAAACTGTAATTATTAATTAATAAATATAATGATGGATTTTGTTTGCATACCTTTTATATAAATCTAAAAACTTTGCCCAATAATGAACTTTTAAAAATGTGTACTTATATACAAGGCGGCGGCCACTACCGAAATTTCATTGACTAAAAGTTAATTAAAATATAAACTAATTAAAAATTAAGCTTTTAGTATTTATCCGGCAAAAATATTATCTGACAAAAAATTATCTTTTTTAATAATATTAATTTAATTTGATATTCTGTAACAATGTTTAATATGTTTAAATGTCATCATAACAGTAAAACATCGTAGCATCAAACTTTATCGCAATAAAAAAATAAGATAAAACAATTGCTTTTTTTTTTTTTTTTTTTTTTTTGTACATTCACTCAAAAATAAGATTTTTCACTTCTGCTTTTGTTTCATACCATGCGCACTTTTTAATTTGCACTGTGCAATAATTTGTAATAGATTGATTTCATTAAATTCATGTCCTTTTTTCAAACGTTAAATAAGTAATATAAAATTCTAAAAGAATGCATACCATATTAATAATTCAACAGCTAGGTAAGCCATTATTCATAATAAATAAACCTGATCAACAAAGGCGGCGGGTATTATAAAGAAAAACATTCCTCTAATCATAAGAAAAGAGATTATCATTAGGTTAGCTGAATTTTGAAGCAAAAAGGCTTTTTTTACTGTGAAGGAAAAATAAATTTGCACGGATTAATTGAATCACAAGATTAAAAATATTTTTTATTTATTTCTTTAATTATAAATAAAGAATTAAGCCTTCGTAGAAGATGGAGGATTATTTACTATTATTTTGTTTCATTCCTTTCCGCCTCAATATAAAGGTAAACTATGGCTTCTAAGCCGATGTACCCAAAGGCCAATGATAAGTTTGTTTAATCTATTATATCGAAGATTAAAATCTAAATGAAATTAAAGAAAAAAATTAAAATAAGAATGCTCAAAAATAAGTATCATGTTTATTTATAAATTTCAAATATGAGTAAAGAAAATTACACGCTGATTTCTTTTCTTTCTCTCTCTCTCTCTTTTACCTATTGCTCCATGCAAAGAATACAAGAACTTAAATAGATGTACAAAACTGAAAACTTCACAAAAGAAACAAGCAACAAACACTGCACTTGAGAACGGACTCGGAACAAAGTATCCACAAAAAGAAAACAGAAAAAAAGGAGAGAGAAATAGATTTAAAAAAAAAAAAAAAAAACTCAAAAGGTCTACAATTGGTAGACTTTTGAGACGAAATGTTCAGCGACAGAGACAAACAACTGCATCATTCGAATCCTTCCCGCTTTCTGAATGGGACAAGAAAAAACAAGCATCTCCCTCAGGAACTAGGCAACCCTGCCCTTTAAAATAAACTGCCCAAGAAAATGTCGAAGGAGATGCAACATGAGACGTAACGGTAGGATAACAGAGGAAGAAGAAGAAAGTGAAAAATAAAAAACAAAATCACCTTCCCTTTGTAGCATTACCTCGAAATTTAACCTCAGGGCTTCCAATAACACAGTCTGCAGCGACATTTTAAAAATCACTCGCGAGTTTCCAAAATAAATCTTTTCTGGGCCGAAGTCGTAACGGGTTAGGAAAGGAAGGGGGCTAAAAAAGAGAAGGGAAAAAAAGGTGCACGAAAAAATGCGATAATAAAAGCGAAATTACGAACTAAAAAAAGTAAAAAACCGAGTTACTAGAGCTTCGAATGAAGGGGCCAGAGCAATTTCTGGTGGAAGCAACTCTTGTCACGATGTCAACGTTGCTCGGGCACCGAAATAAAAATAAATAAATGAAATATCCGACTGCAAGCAGCAGATAAAAAAAAAAATTATTTTTATTTATTTATTTATTTATTTTTTGAAAAATGATGGCTTTCTCATTTCATCCGTACATGGGGACTTCGGAGTAATAGAGCTTCAAATAAAAGAATGATGTCACGGCTTTTTAAAGAGAAACTGCACAGCAGAAGATAACGCAGTTTTGGAATTTTGTTTACAGACAAAATAAAAAACAGTAACTTTTATTACTTAGTAATAAATTGGAGCCTTTCATGTACATAAATATTGTGGAAATTTACTATTGAGAATGAGCAGCACGTTCGCAATCATTAACGTGTTACAGAGTGTCAATGTCTTGCATTAAAAGAGGAGAACTTTTTATAATTGATTAATTATATTTGTTTTATACAACTGTCTTGGATGGTTTTAATCGTTAATCACACAATGATAGATTTCAAGTGACAAGAGGGCCGCGGTATCCTGGTGGTAAGATTTCGGCTTCGGAACCGGAGGGTTTCAGGTTCGATATCGATTCCACCGAGGAAAGGTCGTGTAAGCGGGTGTGGTGCACGTTAATCCGTCGGGGTCAAACGTCCTCCCGTTGGTGTGGCGTGGAAATTTGGAGAGGGAGGGCATCAGGCATCGTCCTCGTCATCTGACTGTTCGGACTCCACGGGACCTTATTCAAAATTAAGAGGTCCATCCCAAAATAGCCGTAGTGATGCTTTAAAATAGGGACGTTAATATAACTAAACTAACCTTCAAGTGACAATAATTTTGATTTCATTTTAACCTAGAAATAACTAATCACAAAGAATAATAGTTTGATTATAAAATAGAAGTTAATCGGAATCGATAAAGGCACGAGATAAATAAAGCTTCTATGATGAATTATTAAATTCATTTGAATAAATATTTGTAGAAAAACTAACACAAAAAAGGAAGACTTGTTAAAATAGCAACGATTCCAATATTTTACGAACATTGCAAATGATGCAGATGGCATCATTTTTTATAAATGAAATAATTTTTTAAAAATGAAATATTAATTATTAAATTGCCACAAAACTTTTGTTAAATCCTTTCTCATATTTCGCTATTTGGGAACGAAATTTCAAGTATTCATAATACTTATTCATAGCACAAAAAGTTATTAAACCAATGTATACATATACATTTTTAATGTAAAAAATTATTTTATGTAAAAAAAAAATCCAGTATGAAAAATCTTCCTATTGTTTCCAATTTTAATTTTTAATGCAAATTATTTTTAATAAAATCTACTGTTTTAAAGAAATTTAATATCTGCTAATTGATCGAAAAATTATATATAACTCGAAACAATTTTAATGAAACTAGTAAAAAAATTTTTAATATTGAATTATAATTAATTTTTGAAAAATGATTAAAATGCAATGACACTTTTCAATTGATAAAATTAACTGTACGGTTACAACATGAAACATGTAGGCAATCATTTTGAATAATAAATTTCGATCTCCGCAGACTATTTTAAGACAGCAGTCAACTTTTGAATCAATTTTTCAGTAACAGGAAATTACAATTATTTTTCACAATTAAAAAAAAAATCAATCTCATTTCAAATTCTATTCACAAAACAAATCAATGGATTTTTTTGGAGTTAGGTTTATGGTTGGTTGTATTTTTCGCTACAGTGATTTCTTTATTTTATAAACTTAGGTCCCCCCCCCTTTTAGATTTTATTGATATATTGGATAAATTTTTTGTATGTATTCATATTTAAACTTGTTTGAATAGTAGACTGGAACTCGCACAAAATTTCATAAATGTTGTGATAATAAAAAAAGTTCTTATGAAAGTAATATGGATCTATCCGATTCATCTAATATAAATCCGAACATCTAATTTGAACATATGTTACGAACTTGGTAAGAAATTATACGATTTAAATAATGATATTTTTTCTCACTTTTATATATAGTGCTATTAACACTATGTCATCTGGTGAAATCACATTGGTGTCATGCGAAAACTATCGACAAATGTCAATGACACCACATGAATTTTTTTAATGGCGGTTTTTGCTCGCTAATATTATATTAAAAATTCAAAGGATGATTTTTGCGTAACGTTTAGTTTATAATGAAATACTGAACTTCCTAAATTCAACAGACAGAATCAAGTTGAGAGTATTATTGACAATTAAAATTTTCTATCCCCTCACACGTTGTAATGCACGCTGGAGTTAGGAAATATTACATCAGGATTCCCTCAAAAACTTCAATACAAGAAATTGTTTAAGAAATGATACAAACAAAAAATCTCATATGTGAAAGAAGTTACGCGATTTATTAAATGCACAAATGTGTGCTGTGTGACACTTAATTGAGCATAAGAAGCTTCCTTTTTTTGTTGTTGATTCCCGTCATCCAGGTGGATACAGAAAAAGGAGGGGGTCTGGATTCTCCCACGATGATGGGACGTACTTCCCAAGGGAAGAATTGTACGGGAATGGGGCATTTGCGCTCAATAAATTTCAACATCCTTCTTCAATGTCCAAGATTGTGTATTCCATGAACTTCCAGCTCTAAAGAAATGTCAGATTTGAACCCTGTAAATCAATTACTCCCTCGAAAATCTCTTAAATTTAAACAAGAATGTCTTCAAACGCAAAGCATTTGGAAAAAAAAAAATGTATTTATTCCACAATTATTTCTAGTTTATATACTCCACCTTATCATTGTCTCAGTATTATATTATTTCACGTTTTTTTCTTCTGCGTTTGCAACTCATTAAAATATTTGAATCTTTAAATGTTTAATTGCTTTATGCATTTTCTCTGTTTTTAGTACTCATTAAAAAATATTTTTCCGATTTTGATTATTTAAATATTTAATTGCTTTCATTTTTTGCTCTCGCGTTGATAACAATCGTGTTGCAAGCTCATGCTTGCAATAATAATTATTAATCTGTGGAACAAATACCTAACTTTTGCTTACCGACATGTTGTATGTGCAAAGGAAACAGCTTTTTATTACTAAAAAAGTAATATTAATTGTCACGAAACTTCCAATAAAATTTTCCTTATCTTTAAAAGTATTTGTGAAAATCTGTTGAGTAATTTCGGTTTGTATTTCATTTCAATTAGTGTTTTCGTTTTATTTATTTAGATGACATACACACAAAATAATATACATCGAAATTGCCCGAAAGAGGGACAGCGAGACTACCTTTGTCGGAGTGTATTTAGAGTGCGTGAGTTCGTCAGAATCATAATTTTTCAATAAATATCATTGGTACTATTTTGCAAAGGAAAAAACGCAAGAAGGTTCAATGAAGAAAAATTTTCTATTTTTTTTCTAAGTGAAATGCTTCATGCATCATTTCATACAAGCAAATCTAAATTAATATCACAGACTGGTTTTCCCATGAAAATATGAATCAGTAAATCATGATATTATTACATTTATTTGGAAGGTATGAAGAGAATAAACACGAAGTTCAAATGATTTTGCAGCAATATTCATATCCAAATGAGTTGTTAAAATAAAAATAATTCGAATTTTTTTAAAGTGACATTCTTAAGTCAAATTTTTAAAAAAGGTAAATTTTAATCGGAAATAGAGGAAAATCCAGTTTTCCATTTTGAAGAAAACTGAATCATGACGAACAAAGGAGCTGCGCGAGTCGACTAGTTTCTGAAAAATCATGCCTCATCATTTTGCTGATATCTTGTTATCATCTCCAAGAGAGGCGTCTTGCATATCATACAAAAAAAAATATTATATTGCACTTCTTACATATCCAATTTAAAGTAAAAGAGTTCAATATTCAATAACATGCAAAGCACCGATGCAAACTAAAACACTTTATCCCACAGACTCGACAAAGAAAGAAGCTAAACAAAAGAGGAGGAACCAGTAGTA
The DNA here is from genome assembly GCA_026543865.1 of Argiope aurantia. Taxonomy (NCBI): domain Eukaryota; kingdom Metazoa; phylum Arthropoda; class Arachnida; order Araneae; family Araneidae; genus Argiope; species Argiope aurantia. The sequence goes on from JAPMOR010001042.1 coordinate 925,602, forward strand.
TATAAGAGAAGACCAGAGTGAAAAAATACGCAGCGGGATCAGGGATTTCTTTTAAAACATTCTCGGTGGTGTTGGAATATGGAAGAGGGGTATCATGGAACAGAAGAAAATGCACAGAAATTCCTACGAGAATCAGCGTATCCTTTGTAGAAGGATGTCAAAATATTTATTCCCTTCTTAAAAGCCATGTAGGAAAACGCTATTTCGCGCAAGTGGAAATGGGATTCCTTTAAATGCTGCGGGCCTCCTTGTTTTTAATACATTATTTATATATCTGAAAGGGCACACAAAAGCTCTCACAAATGGCGTCAAGATTGGATTTCCTTGGCAGCCAGCAGGAACGCACGAATAAAGCGTCCTTTCTTGGAGTGATCTTGTCAGGCAGTGAGTGGCGCATATTGCCGATTCTTTCATTAGTCGCGCCCCGCTGAGTAGGTTTAAGTGCTTCTCTCCCCTGTTTACGAGTACAACTGGAGCGAATTTATTCCAACCCTGGCCGAATTCCGACTGTCTCCAAGATGCAACCGGAGAGAGAAGATTGGTTTCGCTGTTTACAAGACAGGACGGCTTTATTTCAAAAGGATCTCAACCGAAGCGGATAGATACACAATCAAGTGATATTTAGACCAGGGATTCTGAAATTGTAACTCGCGATTCTGTTTGGAGCTTTGACAATCCATGGCAATATCGTATTCTTCGACATAAAAGAAATTGAAATGAACTAAAAAAAAACTAGCTTGATGTGAAGTCTTTCAAGTGTCAAATAACTACACTAAATTAAATTCTTTGTAAACTTTCAATCTGCGTGTATATTTATAAGATTTTCAGAAGAACATACTGTTACGAATATAAAAGCTTGAACGCCAACAAAGAGCATCAGAGAGTCGAATAACCATCAAACAGAGTCGAATAACCGTTCTTGAAATTTAATCTGAATCTAGAACTATCACATTTAACACATTCAATCACATACAATGTGACACTATTTAAAAATAGTGAAGATTTGAAATACATAATTATGTATGTCAAGAAAAAGTACAATAAAAAGATTATTATGGCTGTGTAACTGCAATAAAAAATGACAAATCAAGTAACATCGTGACACGGAATCATTCATACAAGATTAGAACATAATAATCTAATTTTTATCAGTAGAAAAATGCTAGTGGAACCGACTGTCGTATATATTTATGGGAATGAGTAAAAGTTGTGAAATGCAGTTTTCGGATGTACATAAATTTTTGCATTACTGATGAAATGCGACAGCCCTGTTTGTGGCGTTAATTGTGTTCGCATATCCATGATTAAAATGGCATCATATTTGGATAACTGCACTACATATTACTCATACAATCCCAAACACATTCTTCACTCAATTGCTAATACTTGCCTACCGACAAAACTCGGATTATAAGCATTTCGAAGAATTCATAGCACGATATTCATAATTTTCTGGTTCACCAAAAGATACATCTGTCATACCGTTTTACATTACATTTCTTCTGACATGCCAGAGAAATCTGAAAGTTCAATCAAGAAAAATAATGTCTCTAAAACCAGAGTCCCACTTTATTGAGAGAGCGTTAATTAATAATAACAATAAGAAGAGTAATAAAATACTAACCTGATTTACAATCTATCCACAACTTAGGTGTTTTAATGAATTCAAAATTTATAATCAATTGCAGCTGATGGCTTGAATAGATAAACATGACGTAATTAAAATTGCAATGAATTTTTATTATATATACTCTTATGCAGCGTTACACAAGAGAGTGCGAACAAGAAACTGGGATTTCATTGGCCAAAAGCCGAACTGCGCAGTTCCGTTAAATACTATGAGGAAAGTCATATCCGACGCGCCGGAAGGCATATGGAAAAACTTGAATAACCAGACCGCTGCAACAGCAACATTGGCGGAAACTGTGGTTGAGTTCTAAGGGCCACCGCAGTACAACCCTTCCCTAAGGAAGTACGTCCCGTCATCGATGGGAGCAGCCCCCCCCCCTCACCTTTTCGTGCAACTTCCAGAGTGGTAAAAAGCAACAACCATGCCGGAAGCTTCTCATCCTCATTTTAAGTTGCCCTCCTCCCCACGGGTAAAGCTTTGAGAAAAGGAATGCAAGATATTTGTTAGTAAATTAAGATGTGTAAGACCTTGTCAATAAATTGGCTACTAAACATATACTGAACCTGAGAACCTTTCCTTCCCCCACCCCCATGAAGCCGACTGTTATTTGCGGAAAGACAACTAAAGCATACAATTGGGAAATTTGATATAATATACTTTGTTACTATTTATTAGAATAATAAATTATGCCAGCTATATTTAAATTTTGATTTTAATGTGCTTGCTATGGAAAATTTCGATTCCTCGAAATATAATCCTAGACGAAAATCTAATTAAGTATAAAGGTTACTGACGAGCAGATGCACTGGAATTTTAAATAAAATGTCAACATGCGAGCGAACGCCCGATGCAAACTAGTAGACATAGCTAACCCATGATGATTTTTTGAAACAAGCTTATTATCTTCACCAATCTAGCATAATAAAGAGAAAAAAGAATATTTCTTTCTTCTTGAACTTTCCTGAATACTTTAGAATAATTCTATACAAAAGACAAAAACGAAAATCCTATTCTTGACGAAAATTTTTCAACAAAGAAGAAAGATTCCCCCCCTCCCCACTTTTTTCATGCTTGAAAAATAGAAAATTAATAGCCTTTAAATTCATCAGGGCAGAAAACTTTTACAAGGTGAGGTACCACACAAGAGGGAAAAAAAAAAGGGAACGAGAAATGAGGATAGAAAAATAAAAAAACGACGGCACCAAAAGATGAAGAGAGATGAGGTTCAAGACGAGTAAAAAGTAATAAATACGAGACTGGCAATAAGAAAAACATTAAGGCGATGAGAGCTTAAATGAAAAGAAGGATACAGTCAAGGAGGGAAGAGGGGTAGAGTGAGGCAAAAAGCGAGAGCTCAAGGCAAAATTGGATGGGTTGAGCAAAATTGAAAAAGGAAAGAAAAGTGATTTGTATAGATTCGCGTCTTAGTCTTCAACTTTCATATCAACCTAGTTTTTAAAAATAAATCGAATAAGAAAAACAGCATAACACATATTTTACATAATAACCGCTTTTGTTTCAAATAAAACTGAATAATAGCATTTCGGCAACGAGATTTATGATAACTCAATAACGGATGCACAGGAAAATGTTTATAATTTTATTCCGCAAGCTGTTTGGTAAACAAATCCTGGAAGAAAAAAAAACTTCTTGTAAACTGAGAAAGATATGATAGCAATGCATTGTATTTTATATGATAATAAAAAAATCGAATGTAAATATCGAAATTATTTACTTGCTTGCCTTATAAATGATATATAAATACAAATTTTAAAAAAATTATCCAGTATTACAAGGATTCTTAATTATTTAGCGTTTTGATCAGACAGATTATTTTAGAATCGAAATACGGCAATGAATAACTTAGCTAGCTTATTTTGTTCGTTTTCTTAATTATCTCAAAGGTGAAAGCGTGCTACAATGTACTATCTTTAAAATGCTTGATCACAGAAATGCATTTTCAAACTTTGTAACTTAATTATAATAAGAAAATTAATTATAACCAAAGAACTGCAGATAAATTTTATATATATATATATATTTATACAGGGTGTTTCAGTGAACCGTTTCAGAACTTCTAAGAGGGTTAGGGTACATCCTGACAACTCGAAATCATATAGCAATGTGGGGTCGGGAATGCTTTCCTGAAGCGGTGTTGTACACAGAAGCACCATAAAGAAAAGAGACCGTAAATGTGAAATTGTTTTAATAATACATGAAAAGAAGCAAAAGGTACATGGATTAAAGTAAGTGTTCGAAGTTTCTTCCACGGGCTACAATGCACGCCTCACATCTCTGACGCATGGACATCCGAACATTCTGGAATACTCCAGGCATATCTCGAACCTCTCCGGCAGCTACTGCGATTCTTGCAACGAGCTCCTCAGCAGTGTCAACAGGGGTGTCATAAACTAGAGATTTCTTATGACCCCAGAAATAAAAATCAAGACATGATAAGTCGGGTGACCAAACAGGCCAACGTACGGGACCCCCAGGTCCGATCCACCGTTTACCAAATGTGACATCTTGGCAGTTACGAACATCTCCGCTATAATGGGCAGGGGCTCCAACGTGTTGGAACCATGTCTGTTGCGTCGATGCAGAAATCTGTTCATCTCTCAAAGGTGGGACTATACTTGCTGCAGAAAGAGCAAGTACGTAGGTCCGGTTAGACGATCCGGTAACAGGTAAGGTCCGATGAGGTGATCTCCCACAATACCGGCCCATACATTGATCGAAAATCGATTCTGTGCCGCACGACGTCGTATTGCATGCGGGTTCTCGACCGCCCAGATATGGTCGTTATGCGTGTTGAAAATTCCTTCCCTTGTGAAGGATGCCTCATCAGAAAACAACACTTCAGCAGGAGAAAGGAGATTTGTAGCACATTTTCCAAGGTACCACTGTGCGAAAGCAATACGAGGTACATAATCCTCCGGTTTCTGTGTCTGGACACGCTGTACGTGAAACGGATGCATGACTTCTGCTCGGAGAATCCTCCAGACGCTGCAATGGGAAACCCCGACTGCGTTTGCTACACTTCGTGTACTTGTTCTTGGATTCCCTTGTACATGCTGCAGCACATTCTGTTCGGCGTCTGCAGTCCGTGTTGTTCTTACCCTGTCCCTGTGAGCTCTTTCTAATGAACCTGTCTCAGCTAACCTCTGGTGCAGTCTTTCAAAGAAATTATGACTGGGAATACGCCTCATCGGATATCGTTCCGCGTACAAACGCTGTGCGGCTGGCCCACTACAATTTGCAGCCCTGTACGCCAAATGCATATCGGCCAACTCTGCGATCGTGTAATCATCCATCCTACTAACTTGGCGTTCTTTTGCGAAATGAAGATTACCAGCACGAAAGCTCGGACTTTTCGCACAACGCCATCTACCGCGTCAGGAAAGCATTTCTGACTGCCCATGGGTATATGATTTTGTTTCGTCAGGATGTACCCTACCCCTCTAAGAAGTTCTGAAACGGTTCACTGAAACCCCCTGTATAAAAATATATGCATGAAATAGAAATTAGAGCTGCAAAAAATTTATATACATTTCTCTATAATATCTGAAATTAAATCAAAACAATGAAATTTTAAAAATTTACAATCGGAAGAACAGTAAAATGCTGCAATTTTGAATATTTTGTCTGTACTTGTGAACTCATTCAAAATCAACTTTTCTAGAATAATTAAATCGGTTTGTGGAACTTAAAGTTTACTAAAGCATAACCCTGACTTGCCGATAATAAATTGTGGTTATTTTGAATTCGAAATTCCATAGTAAAGTATTTGTTAACATATAAACAGAGATTTGAAATCACGCAATACAAATTATCAGTAATTTCGAACAAAAATAATAATGAAAGAATTTCTATTCTGTACATAAATTGTTCAAAGACCCCCCCCCCCCTCTTAAAAAAGCACGAAAGCGTAATATTTTTCAAAATCACCAGACAATGAAGCTATCAATTAGATTAGGAAATAAGCAAAGAAAAAAAAATAAGAGTATTAATTCCGTCTGTGATATAAATTAAACCACGACAGTAACACGCAAATAAGTTGGTTCGATGCTAATTATTCTGACATAAAAACTGATAATTACAGCAGAATCATTACAACGATAGCTTAATATGAAATCCATACACGCAAAGTGAAAAGCCTAATAACGAGTAAAGGCTTTATTCAATTTACTATATTACACAAACACACACAAAAAAATGGATTGCGATATGCCACGAAGCATATTGTGCAATGATAATCAAATGTACGCTTTTTCTTCATTTTTTTTATCGGTATATCAACTAACATAATTAATGTTTTCAGAATGTAAGATAGCATGAGAGAATATTAAAATAAAAAAGATGTTCGATTGCATTAGATGTAAGTGTCTGCCTACATTTAGAATGGATTTTTTTTAAATAAATATCCAAGAAGAAGAATTAATAAGAATATCCAAGAAGAAATAAGTATTTTTTTTCCTGTCTGCAAAAAATAAAAGTTAAAAAAAATCGTTTATAAGTAACATATTGAGTCTTGTGAAGGTTGTTTCAGTTATTTTCGAAATGCACAATTGAATCATTTGTTCAAAATAACATTGAGAAAAAGCGCTGGGAATTAACATTTTTGACAACGAATTTTATTGTTGCAGTGAAATTTAAACCGCTTGCATAGTTTTATCAAGACATTTAATGCCTTGATTTTCTCCACTGTTGAAAGTTAAAGAAGGTTTTAGTACCAGGACAATTTAACATTAGAAATAAGAATCGTGATATTAGAAAAATGGATTAGTCAGAGTTTAAAATTTTTAATGACAATATGATGTTATGAAACTTTTCAAAACACACTGGACTCCATTCTAAATTAAATAGAGGGAGAAAAAGGCTATTAAAATTAACACAATGTGATGCTCAAAAATACTATGTTGGAAGAAAACATGAGCATCAAGTTATGATTATTTGTTGCAACTGAAATTAAATGGAATATTAATATTTCCGTTGAACTAGCTGGCCGTCAAAATATTTAAAAACAGAAACAACTTAACTGTCACCATTACTTCATATCTCATGTTTATTTCCTTATAAAAAAGGATTGGGTTTCCGAATTGGTTACAATTTAAACTGTAAAACAAAAGTATATTCTAACTTCGATGGCATGTTATGCTTGCGAAATAGACAATAATTGGATTTTAAATACTCCTGTCAAAAAATAAATATCAAAAGCCTAGAATGTAAGTTTACATTTGCTGTCACGTTGATTTAAAATAGTAGAATATCGCATTTAGTATTTGAATTAAAATCGTGCTTGATTATAGAATGACCTCGTGATATCAAGGATGTATTGAGAGTTCTTCATTGTAGGCGATAGCACTCAGAAGACACAGTACAATAGCTGTCTACGCATGATGAATGATCATCACTTGATATGAGTTATATACGATCAAGCGTTCATGAAAAACGATGTACAACATTGGGCGAGTTGACAGCCGTCATTGAAGCGAACTCAAAGTATGATTATGTTTCATGGAGTGAAATTTGGCGTCGATGGGATATGAAAGCAGAAGATTCGAAAAATTTTATTCGCAGCAGATCGCGATGTTGGCAAATCCCTTGGACTGGCGGCCACATACATAAATTGGATTTCCAAAAACTGAAAAAGAGAAGCTCCACCCGATGTTTCATATGTGGCGCAAACCCCCCTGAAGCTATATAGCCAAATCGCCAACGAAGTATTACTCAATATATATTCTGGGTTCCATGATACTCTGAAAGGTGTCTTACTCAATTTGGATTGGGTCCTCGGGTCAGACCGAATCAGAACATTGGCAAAAAATTACTATGCATTTTTGGTCAGTGGTAATTTGTAGACTATTAAAGATTTGGTATTATACTGGTAGTAGTAATTTTTCTTACCGTGTTTATTATCTTGTCATAATTTCAGGTACTTTCCGTTTTGTTTAATTTCTTTCTATTAAATTCCCATTATGAAGCAGCACAAAGCGTATTTTGAGACGGACCTCGTAATTATGAACCCTGGTCAGATGAGAGAGATGACTTTTGAGCTAGCCCCGCTTCTCCAAACTTCCACACCATATCAGAGATATTTTATTTCTTATCGGCCTTCTAGAATCGGTTTCGAGTTTGGAAACCATCGGCCCTAAAAGTGAGACTTTAGTATCAGACAAACATAGGTCAAATTTTCAGATAGCTTGTGCTTGTGTATAAAAAGCTACTTAATATTATATAAACTCTTAATTTCCAGCATTCGAAGGAAGGAAAATTTATGTGGAAAGAAGAATTTAATTAGAAATTAAAACATAGAAAGATGAATGTGAGTTCTACACTCAAGTTGTACTCTTCATTAGCATTATTGCTAAAAGGATGGAAAAGAACGAAAACTGTTAGGTATATTTTCGTTCCCGTTGGTAAATAAACAAATAGCCATATTTGTTCTTAGCAAAGAAATTTATAGCAACGATAAAGTCGGTTATTGTTGGTTTTCTTTGTTTATTTCCAAACAGAAAACAAATATCTTCGATTTCCCTTGAAAGTCCCCAGGAAGACCATTATTTTAAATAATCGGTAGGATACCTTTATTTACAGTTTTCATTAAAA
>JAPMOR010001042.1:933850-985244 GCA_026543865.1 Argiope aurantia
GTCTTTATTCCGTCTTACAGATAAAATAAAACATCATATACAGGCATAAAATGAAAACTGTGTTATAAAGAATTACAGCGGCAGTGTATAAGATAAAAAAATGTAACGGCAGCTCGCTATCGACCGTCACTGCGTGCTAACTGGAGCTATACGATGCCGACCCGACGGACTGAATACGACGAAAGAAACAGCATCAAAAACTGAGACAGTTTGAAAGCTTTGAAATGATAGGTAAAATATTTCCTGAAAAAATGCTTTACCTTATTCTTTCCTTTCTTTATGTCTTAAGGATTTTTATTCGTTTCATGCATGGCTGTCAGATGGAGAGAGAAAACTCAGGATTTTTCTGAAGGCTATTCTAGTCTGGTATAAATATACCAAAAGCTCTGCAATACACTGGAATTGCCTCGTAGTAAAATTTTCTTTTTATTATTCAAATAATATTTATTTCCTTTCGTTGCTTCGAATTTTTAACACATCGCAAACAATATTTTATCGACTACCAAATAGAAACAAAACAAAAACGTTAGCGATAAATATGTAAAGATATTTCATAGTTTAAAGTGTTTCAAAATTCATATAAGACACTTTCATACGCAAATAAAAAGTAATGAAGTCAGAAACAAAAAGTCTTCGTATTTATAAGACGACAATATAGGTGAGAATGGGATTCGGGAGCTTTTATCACCAGTTTTGAGAGAGGTTCATTACAAAAAATTTCAATATATAAATTCTAATTGTTGGAAGGGTAAAGTTATTTTAGGGGATTTACCGAAAGCCCAGTAGGACTAATTCAAAAAAAGAATTGCTTTTAATTTTATTAATAAAGTCATGTTTCAAGATTACAAATATTGCTGGACGCAGACTTGGTAATTCCGCCATTTCCGAGTCATTTTTAAATAACCACTGAGCTATGTTTCAATCTCTAATATTCACCAGGTCATTTTTAAACGAAGCAAAGGAGGACCTTTGAGTTGTATTTCAATTTCCAATATTCACCAGACATTTCTGAATGCTGATTTTCAACATAAGACTGTAGAATTATCCCCCTCCCATGTACATTTTTTTATAATTTTAAGTATCCAAATAATTACATTAAATACGTTAAATAACATATAAACTCATAAAAAAATTGCTTAAATTTCTAATCTAAAATGCAATTTCAAAGCATATTCTTTGCAAGGTCACAGTTCAAAAAGTAATTCGCTCATTTTTGGAAAATTCGACAAAAAAAGTCATAAATCCTAAAGTACCAGGATATTTTTGATCACATATATAAATGAATTATTTTACAACACTTTCAAACAATAAACCTTAATAAAAATGCATTACAGTTCATTTTTTAAAAATAATTTCAATGAACAGAGATATAGAGATATGCGTGTTATGCGATCGACGAAAGACTAATATATACACGATGAACGTCATGCATACTTTAAGCCGAACAAATGCAACCCCTGGAACAATTCGGCTTTAAAAAGAAAAATTCCGTCAAGACGTCAGTTAAGAAATTCATTTATTTAAATCACAAGTAATCTTTTAAAACGTGGTGAACCAGAAAGCCATTTGCGGTTATTTAAAATCTTCGGGGAGTAAATTAGTTACACAGACGCCAAAGGCAAGCTGATTAATTGATAGCAACATCTAATGGCGGTCGGTTATTGAGAGATAGATGCCCACTCCCCGCTTCACAATCGATGGGGATGATGAGAAAGAATAACACAGCTTTCCTTTGGTCGTCGAACCGAAAACTGCATTAGTGTCTATAAATTAAGAGATTTTATATCCATTAATGCAATCGACTTTACTCGACTAATACATTGATGATGATGAGCGAGTCCGGTGAGAATGCTGGCCAGTCCATACGGGTGATATCCTCCGATCGAAGGTATTCGTTTACGACGTTTGCACGGTGAGGATAGGCGTCGTCATCCATAAATACGAATTCTGCGCCCATGGGGTTCCGAAACAACCATACATGTTGTTCTAGACCATAGGTTCCCAAAGTGGTCCAGGTGGACCCACATGGGTCCATAGGAGACCACACGGGGGTCCACGTAGACGTGAAAAGAAAACAGGGGTTCACAAGTTGTAAGTGGGGGCCCACGAAAATTTTTTGATTTTCATAATAAAGAACAAAAATTTTGGCTTAGGATTTACCTATCAACGTAGGCAGGTAGCATCATTCACTAGGCACTCAAAAATATTCGAGACTCAGTTCAAACACAGAATTGAATAGAACAATAGATAATAGTACAAGTGTATACCACATGTCGAGACTTGCAAAGTGCCGCCCGTGCGCCCGCTCGTCCGGGATGCTTGTTTAGACCTGCAAACGGATGAAATGCGACTTGCGCTGTGCTTGAAATTTACATTAGTATAAATACGAATGCCAAGAACAAAACGTTACTCATTTGGTTCAAGGATTTTGAACATAAAAGTGTGACTGAGTGAATCGATGTCAGTGTTTGCAGTGCCGGAAAAAGTAAGTATCTGCCTATTTGTTATACATATTTTTATTGTATATTGTAATTTATCAATCATATTATATTTGTTTTACTATTTGAGTGTAGTAGGTAGTTATGTAGTAAAAATTAAATACTAGAGATTATTCAAAACTTCTATAAAAGAAAAAAAAAAGCCAGGGAAGATTAAACTTTAGGTACCTAGGTACTTTTTTGTTTAAAAATATTTATTTACGCGACGACGGCGATTAATTAAAAGAGCAGTGTTTCCGCCGTTCATTCTTTTATTGCAATAATTCTATTCTGTTTTGTTATAATAGCCCTATTCTGGTAAAATCGCCTCAAAAACAAACATTTTTTTTTTACAGGTCACAACTGATACGGAAAATGGCTGAATCTAAGAAGAAATGTCGACAGTACAGTGTTGATTATTTGAAATTTGGTTTTCTTCCATCGAGGGAAGACAAACGATTGCCCCTGTGTCTTTTATGCAACAAAGTTCAGAGCAATGACTCTATGAAACCATCGAAGCTCGAAAACCATCTAAGAAGGTGTCACCCTGAAAAAATAGGTAAAGATCTGAAATACTTTCAAACATTGAAGCAAGAATATGAAAAGAGACCTACCGTAAATAGTATGTTTGCTTCAACGTCTCAAAGTAACGATGCTGGCTTGCGGGCATCTTACAATATTTCGTTGCTTATAGTGAAATCTGGAAAACCGCACACCATCGGAGAAGAGTTAATTTGACCCGCTATTGAAGAGGTTTTAAAAACTGTTCTGCACAAACCTTCATTTGACGTACCCAAAAGAATTCCTTTAAGTAACAACACTGTACAAAGACATATTGATAAAATGAGCTCTGATATAGAAAGCTTCTTGTGTAATTATCTGTAAACCACTGATTTTTTTTATTCAATTGGACGAGTCTACTTTGCCTGGTAAGGAAGCATTATTATTGGCATATGTTCGATTTGTTATAGACGAAGAAATCCATGAAGAGTTGCTATTCGCAAAAACTTTGAAGTCGGACACTAAAGTCGAATCGATATTTAATGTCCTGAGTGATTTTTTTTACAGAAAAATCTATTCCATTTACAAACATTATTTTGTTGGTAGCAGATGGAGCTCCTGCCATGTTCGAGTGATATCGTGGGTTTATAAGCCATCTTAAAAGAATAATACCAGGACTACTTGCAATTCACTGTGTCATCCACCGACAACACCTTGTAGCGAAAAATTTGTTATAGATTGCACCAATCGCTTCAATTTGTGATTAACGCAGTTAATAAAATAAGAAGCAATGCTTTGAATACCCGTTTATTTGCACTATTGTGCGATGAAAATAATGAAGATTTCCAACGACTGCTCTTACAGACTGAAGTACGCTGGTTGCCGAAAGGTGCATGCTTATCGAGATTTTACTCACTTTTCGAATCGGGGATAGAGTGTCTGGAAACTAAAGCACCAGATTTAAAAGAAAATCTGATCAAATATAATGCGGACATTGCGTACTTAACAAACGACGTTAACGTCAATGACATTAACTTGCAGTTACAAGTGGACAGCCTTAATTTAATAAAAACAAAGGGTGTCATTTCGGCTTTTCTTGGTAAATTGAAATTAATGAAGCAAAATATTAGTCTGCGCGAATTCTTCCAGTTTCCGCACTTGTCACAGGTAGAATGTCTTGATGAGGATATTCAGACATACGCTCAAACTTTAAATACCCTACATGATGACTTCAAAAATAGATTTGAAGATATTCTGATGATGGAAATACCACCATGGATCATAACCCCATTTGATGAAACGGAAGAGGCGAATGTGGTATTACAAGAGAAGCTACTTGAGCTCAGCACCAACTAGGAACTGAAGGTCAAATTTAAAAAAGGCTATCAAACATTTTGGCTGCAGGCAGAAATCCCCGAAAAATATCCTGGGCTGTGGGAAATTGCAAGAAAATTTTTGATAGCGGTTCCCTCGTCATATCTTGTCGAAAGAAAATTTAGTGCCGTTATCAACCTGTTAACAAAAAAAAAAGGAGCAGATTGAACATCACATAACGGGGAGATTTGAGATTACTTCTTAGAAAACTGAAGCCAAATATTGATAATTTGCTGTCAATTCATCAAGTACGTCCGTCTCATTAAAAATATGACTATTTTTTATTGTTGATTTACATTTCAGAGTTCATTGTTGATTTTTTTTCAATTGTTGATTGTTTGTAATAATAATGTTTATAATTTTGTATAACCACAAGTACTATTTTAATAACTAGATCACAAGAAAATGTGCAATTTCTTTTTCTTCTTAACACCCCCAATTTAGGGTGATATTTTTAAGGAGTTTTGGGAATACAGTAGAAATATAGCAGCAAGGGGTCTACCGAAAATAGTAAAACTTTGAAAGTGGTGTACGAGAAAAAAAAGTTTGGGAACCTCTGTTCTAGACTAATGCCCCAATAGATTTGGCTTATCATAGTTCCAATTTGAACATGCAGTTCAGTTCTGGAACCAAGAATAATTCCTCCCCAAACGAGCAATGCTGTATAACCTTAACGGTGTCGTTCAATGATGTTCTCTTGGTGGTAACGGGTACTTGACGCTCTCCATATGAATGTTCGGTAAGAATCCGTCTGCAAGCTAAACCTGGACTCGTCGGAAAACATCACACAAGCCCACTGTTGCGGTGTCCACAAAGCATGCTCTCTACTCCAGGCTAACCGCAGGCGACAGAGAGTTGCAGTAAATGGAACACATCTGACAGGCCTACCAGCATATAGACTAATTTGCCCTTAGCGTCTGTACGCGGTCTGCCTTGAAACTGTCGTACCTGTGGCTGAAAAGAGCTGGCGAGACAGATCTGATGCTGTGCTCCGTATATTTCTTTTGCAGTAACTGCCAAATACCGGTCCTCATTCGGCGCTGTAACTCGGGGGCGACTGTGCTGTAATGTCTATTCACATTACTATCATCTTGGAATCGTTGCCAAAGCCTGGAGATGACACTCTGGGCGATTCCAAGTTCCTCGGATACTTTCAGCTGGGTACGCCCACATTCCCGGCGGCCAATAATTCTACCCTGTAAAAATTCATCCAGATGCGTCCTGTTTAACATAACTATGCGGTTATTGCACTGAAAGGCTTATAAAGCGCTTGCGAACAATTTTACTTCTTTTACCTGTATTCCTTATACATCACTCTGTTACATTCTCGTCATTGTGACGTACTATTGGTGTCATCTGGTGTCATCCTGCAATTTGCATATGATTTTTGAAGATGTGTGTAGTCATTTTACGGGTGATATATTTATTTTAGAGTTCGATTTCCGCGTGACTCTGAATAGTCCTTAATTTATCGACATGAGTGTATATATAATAGCCCATACTTCCTTATTCATATAAAAGACATTTTGTAGTGGCGAACTTCAGTAAATTAAGTTAATCAGACTTTTATGTATTTTTAGAGTTGTTCAGGCTGTAGTAGGGAGCTGGGATTGTAGATTTAGATGATATTGGAGAAATTTTGTCTTGTGGTTACTATTATTTTTATCATGTTCTTATAATTTTACTTATAATATTCTTAATATGCATTATATTGACATACATGATCATGTTCCATAGGCTGTTGCCAAGGCTGTCCCATAACAATTCTTATAATATATATATATATATATATATATACACACACACATACACTGCCACCAGGTAAATCAGCAACAAAGTAGATATGTAATTCGACTCATCATGCAACCACCTATATGTCACGCATATTTCATTCATTAGCTAAAAATCCTCTACTTGTGTAAAATAATGTATGTTGATTTTTACATTCCAGTTTTTCAAGTTGCGAATATGGATGCAAAAAGCTATGAATAATTTTAACATCTACCCATTCGATTTCTAATATTTAAATAAGAATTGTGATTTGCAAATTGCAAGTAAGAATGTGTCTGTATGTCAAATGAGTCAGCTTTGAGAAGTGGAAACATGAAATTGATAACGCATTGACAAATAATTTTTGTAAACTTAATTGTAGAACTTACATCTGATTAATTTCTGCATTTCTTAAATGCCTCTTTATTTATTATACTAGCTTGACGCCTTCTTCTGTTGCTAATGAGCTTGATAGTTTGCTTCGATGTCATCGGGTGGCTTCCTGGAATTTGCGTATGATTTTTGAAGATGTGTGTAGTTATTTTTACGAGTGATATATGTATTTTAGAGTTTGATTTCCGCGTGACTCTGAATTATCCTTAATTTATGGACATGAGTGCAATTTCACATACACACACGCGCGCACGCATTCATTTCTTCACACTTTTTCACACACATAAATCTAGAAAATTATATTATTGTTCACTTATAAAAATGATTTTCAAAATCAGTTCTTCTAAAATTCAAAGCATTCTTAAAATTTCTTACACTACATTTAAAAAAAATCGCTAGATTTCAAACATAATATTCAAGCAATTGGAAAATACTCATTTAATTTTGGATATAATGAAAATGAAAACAATTAATTAACCGTACTTCTTTCGCATATTTTTGAGTACCTTCTGAAGCATGGATTTTAGTCTGATGTCAGATTGTGGATGTGGATTTTTGTTATGTAAATACGCCCTCAAAGTGTGCTTATGACAAATCGCCAAAACTTTCAGACATCCATTCAGGTACGAATTTGAATGAATCAGGTTCATATTTTGCCAATAAATATATTAGATCAAACTTTTTTTAGCTTATCATTTCATTCTTTATATTATATTATATATATATATATATATATATATATATATATATATTATTACGAAGAAAACACAATTATATAAAACAGTTTGGTTTATTACAAAATGTGAAGTAAAGACAACATAAAAACACCTACTCTCATTTGAAAATTATAATAATAATAATAATAATAATAATAAAATAAAACTAAAGTACACGCTTAAACTTACAAATCATGAATAGCTTCTATCATTTTTTAAAATCGGATTTTAAACGTAAATGTAAATACAATTTTTGCGTAATGCTACCTATAAATATTTCGGTTTCTCTATTTTTATATAAATAATCTTCTTTAAACTTTTAAATTTTGGTTCACGTGCATCTAATCAAAATAAGAAAAGGAAGTAGACTACTTTTTTAAGTTTGGCAACATGTTTGCTAGAAGGTAGAATCTTTTTTCTGGGCCAAAAACGAATGGGAGATTTTTCTGAAAATTTTATTTTAAGAGACAAGCCAGGCAAAAAGTAACAAAATAGAAGATGTTAAAACTACCAATATGAATTATTTCTATTCAAATACTTTCTTGCATGTACACATGTCTACCGTTAAAACACATTGAAACTTTTATTTTAGTCATCAATACGAAATGCTGTCACATTACTTAAATAAATGGCGAAATAAATCAAAACGAATGGATAAAATTTTAATATCACTTTCGAGCACTCAATTTTACTTAACACCCCACTCTTATCCGATTAACGAATGAATAACGTTTCAAGCAGTTCCTTTTCTCATTTTTCAAACTTCAAACATTATTCCGCGATGTCAGAAGCGATTCCGTTTCCATATTAGTCTTCTGGGAGCACTTCCATTACACTTAAGATGAATTTGCATCAATCTGTCTGGCAGAAATGGTTGAATTAACCACGAGAGGGAATGATTTAAGGAATAAGAATTAGCTTCAATTACTAGATTCGTAATAATATCAATTTTAATCAGCGTTTCAGAAGTTTTTCCCCGAGAAAAAGATTTTCAAATGAATGGAGAATGAATTTTTCTATCTTAGGAAATAGATATAGATTTTATTATTAAATGCGTTCACAATTGTGAGAGTTAATTTTAAAATATTACATAGGTTGCTCAAAGAAAGGGAAGGAAAAAAGATAGATTTGTTATATTAAACTAATAAATTCATTAATTCTTCCATATGAAAATTAATTATTGACTAGTCGCCTTTAATAACCTACTGTTCGTCCATAATATTAATACCTTTCATTTAATGGCGACAACCAGCCTTGATGAACTTTATCATATCATGCCACAAGAAAGTGCTAATTTAAATCAAACTTGCACATAAACATTACTTTACGATCGGTCAGCTATGTTTCCAAAGTGGCTAATTTAACTGGCGAAATCGACGTAGTTCTAGAGACTGGGGGAGCTTGGGAAAAGCTTATTTTGCGGAAATGGAAGATAGTGTATGTGCGTTTGAGGGGTGGGGGGTGTCACTGATAGTGTATCTAGAGATCATGCGTTTATATGATATAAAACTGGCGAAATCCGTATAACAATTGGAGAAAGAGAACTTTATGTTCGCTTTTTCCTAGATAGAAAATATACGTAAAAGTAATGATTTTGAGATTTATATCGAAAATGGGCAATGGAAAAATGCAATAAAAATGTCTATTTTATGCAATAAAAATTAACGATATTGGATCAATAATTAGGTCCGAGGGACAAATTCCTTGTTTTTCTCTATTATTAAAGGCATATAGATATCAATGTTTGCATTTAATTGTCATATTAATACAAACATTAAAAAATATTATGGAATAAATAGAACAAAATACTTAGGAAAGTAACTATAAATTATAATTCAACCATAAAAAAAAAGCAGCTATAATCAAAATACATTTATCACACCATTATCTTAAGGTAGAAATAAATAAAACAAGAGTACACTCCCGTCCATCTCCCATTTTAATATTGTTTTAGAAAATACATATAGAGTGATCCGGAGCTCTAGTGTCCAACTTCAAAAAGTAATCTTACACAGAAAAGTCATTCAAAAAATATATATATGTAGTGACGAACGTCTGATGCCGAACGCCATCTGTTGACCAACAAGTGTTGATGCTTGTTAGACGGAGTGCAGACGAGACGAGATGGGTCTGAACGAAAGTCAGGATGTGCGAGACGAGACGGGTCTCTGAACGAAAGACGCGACGTAACACGTGAATTAATCCTGCGACGTTTTCGACGAAATCTATTTAATGTTCATTTCTTTTGTTAATGTAATTGTTCGTCCTAAATGTAATTAAATGTGCGTGATTCTAAATAGTAGTGATTCCTGAGTCCTACAAATATGGGGGTTCGACCCGGATTTTAACAAAGACCAGTACATAGACGAAAGAAGAACTAAACAGGAGTGAAATTTGACGTTCTACAATAAACCTCTTGGATACCAACTCCTTGTGGACTGACGCATTGTGGATCGATGTTGAAGAAATTGTGAGTACAACTTTGATTTATTCTCAAGTATGGCATTTCTTGCCCGAGCACGAAAAAGCGACTTACTAACTTTAGTAGACGAATTAGAACTAACTGCACCACAGGATGCCAAAGTGCGACAGTTAGTTACAATGATAACAGAGTCTAAAGACTATGACGAAGATTTCGTAAAAAACTTACTTTTAACTATCACCCAGGAGCGCGAAAGGTTAGATGCTGAAAAAGCCGAAGCCGAAAAAAATGAGCGCGAATATACTTTCAAAAAGTTAGAACTTGAGTTAAAAAGTAGAGAAAATACTTTAACTGTATCAGATATGCCTAAGACTGATATATTAAAATTGCTGAAGAATTATGATAATAGCGGAGACATGAGTGTTTACCTTTCGTAATTTGAGAAACAAATAAGTAGGGCTAACATTGCAAAAGAAAACTGGATTTCTTATTTACTCGGGTTATTACCATTAGATATAATCAATTTAATTGCTCGTGAACCTGATCCATCAGCTAATGACTATGATTACATAAAAAACTGTTGCTTAAAAGATTTAAATTAACTTCGGAACAACTCAGACAGAAGTTCTTTACTCACAAACGAGATTCTTCATCTTCATGGCGGGATTTCGGTTTTGAACTGAATAACCTTTTTGAGGAATGGATAAATTGTTTAGAAATAACCGATTTTGAAGATTTAAAGCAGCTAATGGTCGTTTACCAGTTAAAGAGTAAATTACCAAATGACGTACGCGATCATTTTCTCGACGATTTGCCCAAAATAAAGAAAGAAGAAGATTTGGTTAATAAACTGGACGAATATGAAGCTGCACGAAGCCACCTTAAAAAGGAAACAAAAGGTGTAAATTGGCGTGTTTCCGAAAACAGAAGTAAATTGGATATCGCGAAAGAAGCTAAAAATTCACCATTGCCGTTCGCTCGTGCTCAAAAGTATTTTGCTGATGATAATTACTATAACAAGAGTAATAATAAATGTTTTAATTGCAATGAGGCTGGCCATAAATCAATTAATTGCAAGTTTAAAAACAAAGGATTGAAATGTTTCCAATGTGGTAGCTTTGGCCACAAAGCCAGTATCTGACCGCAAAGAGATTTTAAAGTGTCCCTCTCTAATAAAGTGTATATTCGGAACTCTCCAAAAACTGTAAATAAGCTTAGTAAGTGTGATGCCTTAATTGATGCTGGAAGTGATATTAATATGATTAATTATGATTTTTATTTGAAAATTGGTAAACCTAATTTAACGACTGAATGTGAAATTAGCTGGTATAAGTGGAGACAGCATTACTCCTCTAGGTTTTTTATTGTGATATATTAATCAATGATTATATAATATCAACTAATGTGTATGTGTTAGAAATAATGCCGAACGAAATAATCATCGGCATGGACGTATTAAATAATCTAAGCTTTTCATTCAAAGAAAAACAAATTAACATTAAATAAGCTTAAATAAATTACACCCTGCTGGTGAGAAACGAGGCCAAGGTCGTATCACTACGTTCCTCGGAGCTGAAAAGAGATAGACAGGCACCTATTTTTGCTGAGACTTGCAATAAAATAAATACACATCCTCTCCCATACTTCATTCATTTAGCGGTGATGAAATGATGAAATCGACATGATGAAATCGACATGAGTCATGTAAAAAACCCTTGAGACAGGAAATAAATCGTCTTTTAAATAAGTATTCGCCAAACAAAACAAATAGTACGGAGTTGCAAATGAAAATAATACTGAGCGATGATATTCCGATTAGTCATAACCCTCGAAGGCTGCCTTTTAAAACACAAAAATTCGTTGAAACTCAGATTGATAAATGGATACAGGAAGGGATAATAAAACCTAGTTTTTAAGAATATTCTTCTCCTGTAGTTTTATGCAAGAAGAAGGATAATATTTATAGGTTATGCATTGATTTTCGTAAGCTAAATAAAAAGATGATTAAAGATCGGTACCCTTTACCCCTCATAGAAGATTTGCTTGACAAACTTGAGCAATCAAAAATATTTACTACTTTGGATTTGAAAAACGGATTTTTTCATGTAGACGTAGAGAAAGATAGCACAAAATTTACGTCTTTTGTAACACATCATGGCCAGTGGGAATTTCTTAAAGTACCATTTGGACTTTCCAATAGTCCGAGTGTATTTCAGCGTTACATTAATGTGATATTCAGGAATTTGATGCTAGACGGAACTGTAATGATTTATATGGACGACATTATTATACCATCCAAAACCGAGGAAGAAGGGCTAGAAAAATTACATCGTGTTCTACAGGTTGCATCAGAGTACGGTTTAGAGTTTAATTTTAAAAAATGTCAATTTTTAAAACCACAAATAGAATTTTTAGGCTATAGAATCCAAAACGGAACTATACAGTCCTCTGTATCTAAAACGGTAGCTATACAAATATTTCCACAACCACAAACTATTAAACAAGTACAAAGCGTTTTAGGCCTTACTAGCTATTTCCGGAAATTTATACCCCACTATTCAAAAATCGCAAAACCGCTTAGTGATCTACTAAGAAAAGACATTGCATTTAAGTTTGAATCTGTACAAAAGGAAGCTTTTCAAAAACTTAAAAGATATTTTAACTCAGGAGCCAATTTTGCATCTCTATCAACAGGGATCAGTTTTAGAACTCCATACAGATGCTAGCAGTCAGGGATTCGGAGCAGTGCTTATGCAACAGGGAACCGACAATAAGTTTTATCCTATTCGTTATTTTAGTCGAAAAACATCTCCACAACAAGAAAAATATAGTAGCTATGAATTAGAAGTTTTGGCTGTAATCGAAGCGTTGAAAAATTTAGACATTATTTACTGGGTTCTAAGTTTAAAATTGTGACTGATTGTTCTGCTTTTCAACAAACTATGAGTAAAAGAGATCTTACACCAAAAGTTGCAAGATGGGCTTTACAGTTAGAGGAATTTGATTACCAAATTGTTTAAAGATCAGGAAAACAAATGACACAAGTAGATTCTCTTAGTCGAAACGCAGTACTTGTTGTTACTCGCTCATATAGTGAAGTGACCACTAAAATTAAAATAGCCAATGCTCAAAATCAGGACGAATTCCTCAAGAAATTAAAAGCTTTGATAGATAAGCAAGAAGACGGTGAACACACTGTGAGAAATGGAGTTTTATACAAATACGATAATGGTAGAGAATTGCTCATAGTCCCAGAAGCATTACAAAGAGAAATTATTCGTGAAATTCACAATAAAGGACATTACGCTGTGGCTAAGACGGAAGAAATTTTAAAGCAAGAATTTTACATACCAAAGTTGAGGTCGAAAATAGAAAGTGTGGTTGCCAATTGCGTGAAGTGTATTCTTTGTAATAAGAAACGTGGGAAAGGTGAAGATTTCCTTAACCCCATCCGAAAAGAAAATTTGCCTTTAAGTACATATCACATCGATTTAATTGGCCATATGCCTTCTACAAATAAGAACTACCAGCATATTTTTTGAATAGTCGACGTTTTTACAAAATTTGTCTGGTTGTATCCGATTAAATCAACATCTACTCAGGATGCAATAACTAAACTTAAGCTTCAACAATCTACTTTTGGAAATCCGACGAGAATAATAACAGACAGAGGTTCAGCTTTTACCTCAAAAGAATTTGAAACATACTGTCAGGATGAACATTTCAAAATTAGCACTGGAATTCCTCGCGGAAATAGGTAAATTGAAATAATGCATAAAATTTTAATACCCATTCTATCAAAACTCTCGATAACAGACCCTACCAAATGGTATAAACATGTTGCATCAGTGCAGAAAATAATCAACAGTACTGTTTCTAGGTGTAAAAAGTTTACCCCGTTTGAGCTTTTAACTGGATTAAAATTAAAAGATACAACAGATTTACATTTAAAGGAAATACTGGAAGAAGAATACACAAAAGCAATGATGGAAGATCGAAATAATATGAGAGAAGAAGCAAGGGAAAACATTTTGAAGATACAAGAAGAGAATCGCAAAAGTTTCAACAAACGAAGAAAATAGGCGCGCATCTATAAACTTGGTGAATTAGTGGCCATACAACGGACGCAGTTTAGAACTGGACTCAAACTTTGGTCTTAGTTTAAGACCAAAGTTTCATGAACCGTATCGGATTGTTAAGGTTAAACCTAAGGATCGCTATGACGTGGAAAAAGTTGGATGTCATGATGGACAAAATACAACTTCCACAGCAGCTGATTTCATGAAAGCATGGTCTTCAGACTAAAAGAAAAAAATGTTTATTGGTTTATCCAAATACTGTTTTCTTTCTTTCTTTCTTTCTTTCTTTTTTTTTTTTAATTCTTTCAGATTTTTCTACTTTGATTTAATTTTCGAGGGCGAAAGATACGTCAGGATCGCCGAATGTAGTGACGAACGCCTGATGACGAGCGCCATCTGCTGGCCAACAGGTGTTGATGCTTGTTAGACGGAGTGCAGACGAGACGGGTCTGAACGAAAGTCAAGACGTGTGAGACGAGACGGGTCTCTGAACGAAAGACGCGACGTAACATGTGAATTAATCCTGCGACGTATTTGACGAAATCTGCTTAGTATTCATTTCCTTTATGTTAATGTAATTGTCCGTCCTAAATGTAATTAAATGTGCGTTCTAAAATAGTAGTGATTCCTGAGTCCTACATATATATAGCACTAAATGTCTCATACAAATTAGTGACCACTTAAAATCAGAATATAAGATAGAACCATCTCGACTTATAACAAAGATGATTATATGTGAGTGTGTTGGCGCTCTATATGCCTAGAGTTAGCAAACGTAATACCTATGTATTTTGGAAGATGAGAATAAGCACTTTAGAGAGATTAAAAAAAATAATAATTTTATTTAATTAAAAATAATCTAGATTATGCTTTTTTATTATAACTTTCCAAAAACATTTCAGCACAAAAATGATTTTTTACGCCATTTTAAAATCCAAAAAATGATTTTTCAATTATGCCAATTTAATAGCCGTAAATTTCTTTAAATTTGATTAAATCTAGACTAAATATATTTTTAAGTACATTCCATAACAAATATATTTATTATTGTGAATGTAAACCGGAATCATTTTCATCAAATATTTGAGGGCGAGATTTTTCTTCCATTAATGAAACCTAAAAAAGAATTATTTTCATTGTTTATGTAGTTCCTAGGATGGATTAAAAAAAAAATTACAGTACCGTTAAATAAATTAAGAAGATAGAAGATGAAGCGAAAATAATGATATTCGTGGAATTGTTTTTAAAGGAAAACTTCACACAAACAATGGCCAAAACATATGCAAGACTATTAAAATGAGATAGCTTTAACATTTTGGCGGAATCATGGACATGGTGTTTAATCTAAATGATTTAACTGAAACTTAATATAAGCAGTATCTCCGGAGAACCAGATGGTTGCCAAGGGTGATTGGTAAATGAATACACTTAAAATATAATTTTCTCAGACATCTTCTCTCCACCGATGAGAATCTTCCAGAAGTTCCCCTGTAAAAAGTTGGAGCTCAAACTCGCTCTCGCGATAGTGGCAGTTGGACACTAAACGGAATTGGTTTTCAATGAAAAGTTTCATACACACAAAGGTCAAAACATATGCAAGACTATTAACACTGAACCGTCTGGGAATACCACAGTGATGTCGTATGAAAAGTATCGCTCAATGGCCAGGCGTCACCAGAGTGGTGTTCGTAAGTAAAGCATCGCTAAATTAATTTATAATCTTCCGAAAACCTCAAAAACGGCCGGCGATCAGCGAAGTAATTTTAATCAATTCTGCCGCCGCCAAGCGAAGAAATTTTTGCGGACGGCAAAGTATTAAAATGATACAGCTTTAACATTTTGGCGGAATTATGGACACGATGTTTTATCTACATGATTTAAATTAAATATAAGCATTATCTCTGGAGAACCAGATGGTAGCCAAGGGTGACTAGGGAAGGAATACACATTAAGTATTTTCTTAAAATTTATCTTTTCTCCAACGATGAGAATCTTTTAGAGGTCTCCCTGTAAAAAGCTGGACCTCAAACTATCCCTCGCGATAAAGAACTCAGTGGCAATTGGACAGTAAAAGAGTATAAAATATGATCCGTCATGGCGGAAAAGGTGAAGGAAGCGAAAGAAAAAAAAATGATGGATGGAGAAGGTATCCTCGTGTGTCTGTGGTAAACGGCCCGCCCGTAAATTTCTGCGCCATCGCTGCTGGCAGCAGACAGGTAATTTACGGCATGACGTATTTTCCACTCCCTCAGTGTTATGGGAAAGAGAAGGATCCCATTTTTACTCGACTCACGGATCAGCGATCATCCGGTAATAGCAGAGAGGGAAACATAACTTTTATGAACCCAATCGAAAGATGCTTCATCACAGCGCCAGAAACACATACAATTCTTTTCTGCAAAACAAGGAAGATACAATGTTGGTTCCTCAGTAATAAGATGACTAAAAGGGCGACAGCATTAAAAGGTTACCCCCAAACATTACCTTTTACAACATTTATCAAATATTTAATGAGAAGACAGACTGCTTAGCATTTACTGATCAATTTTTCCGAATAGGAAAATTATTTTTATTATATAAGGATGTCACACAAGTTTCGTTCCTATTTCTAATAAGAAATGAATACACAATATTTACTGTTTAAGATATTATTTATTTTGTTATATAAGAACCCTTTTGCTCTATTACCTTCTTCTATCTCTCAGGAAGCCTCGATATGCCTTCTTTCCAAAATTGTTGTGTTTTGGACAATAAAGAAACATCGAAGTGCGCTTTTATTTCGATGATAGATTTGCTTATTGCGAAGAGAATATTTTAAGAACAGAAAGAAGTAATAACCAGATAGAGCGAGATCTGGATAAATTCAGAATGCGGTAAAACATCCCAATCAAACTGTAAGAGCTTCTCTCTTACGGCTTATGCAATATGAGGTCCTGCGTTGTCATGATGAAAAACAACGCCTCGTCGGTTCATTAATTCTGGCCGTTTTTCTGCTATGGCAGCTTTTAATTGATCCAGTTAATGGCAGTATTTTGTATGCCTGCATGTTTGTACAAGCAGAGCCAGATAAGGCCTTCATAGCGCGATGAGAACGAAACGTTTGGGACAGTTTCCAGTGGTTTCAGTTTCAACTTTTTTCAGTGGTAGCTAAAGCAGCGCTGAATGCAATTCGGATTGTCTATTCTGGCATGTTGTACACACATGAAAATGATAATACCAAAGCTATCAGCAAAATAGCCTATTTTGCAGCATTATTAAAAAATATATATAAATAGCACCTAAAATTAATTAAATTCCACATCTTGAGTAAATTTCGCAATTAAATATGCTATTCACATCATACCAGTACGTTTTAATAAAGAGTAACTCAATTATCGTGAATTTTTCTTTATTGATTTTTCCTTAACATTCATTCGTAGAATAAGGAAGGCAGCAGAGTAGTTTTTAATTATTTTTAAATGCGTCATTAATAATATATTCGGTGTTAAATACTGATTACGGAAATAAATACATTACCTGCAATGTCCATTATGCAATAAATTCCAGGCCATGGAATTAATGTCAAAAGCGCTGTAATATGCTTATACCTCAAAGCACAATTTAATCCTGGAATCCCTTTAAAATTTTGCTGCATGAAAAGGATAGGGCGTCGCGCCACAGAGAGGCAACGATAAGTTATAATCTGGATGATATGCGCAGTTATGCTCAACATCCGCTTGTGATATCAGTTGAATGAAATTACAAGGTTCGTTAGTTCATACTGTTAATCCATTTTAAATCATATTGTTAATCCATCCGCTTTTTCTCCCCGCTAAATAAAATATTTAATGTACCAATTCAGCAAATTTTTATTTCGTATGAAACCTCATAATCTTTAAATACGCCATCAAAGTCATCTGCAGTCTCCGAATTAAATTTTGAATGATACTTTAAAAGAAAGAAAGCATATAGCTCATGATCGATTTCACCAATTTTCGTAGCATTTAATTTCGGTTTTTACTCGCATATATAATAAATTAGAGTGCTCTGCCATTATTAAGGTAGTCATAATTTAAAATATTATTTTCTTTTCAGAAAGACTTATTTCTTTGAAATTTGTCAGATGTCTATATTAATATCAATAATATGGTTGCTGAACACGTTAGTATTAATAAAATTTATTTAGTCAAATCAGTCGAAGAACTATATCTTATCACAACATAAGTATAATAAAAGTATGGTATAATATAAGTAATAATATAAGTAAAAGATGCAGAAATAATAGAGCATTCTGGTAGATTATCTATACTTCAAATTGCCGAAATCGACAAGTTGACGATCAAAAATTGGCAAACTCTGTTCAATTGTTGAGAATGAAAACATGTCAAAGTTTTAATCGGCAAAATAAGATTGTAGGAAATATAGAGAAAATGTGCAGGAGACGAATCATGACGGCAAAGGATCGAAGACATTCAAATGAAATAAAAAAATTTCGAACAATGTATAATGCGTATGACTGGGAACTTTGCATAAATTTTCTTCATGGTATAAAGAATAAATAGCAGGATAGATTTATTTTTTATTGCTCTAAAAAAATGGAGAGAGTAAAAGGAAAGGGATAATTGACAGCTTATCTAGAGGTAATGAGCTTTCATACAACACGAAGATTTGCGAAATTGGCTGGTCGACTGTTCATTAGTTTTCATCATTATTTTAAATGTATAGATAATGCTAAATTTTACACAGTATGCAGTATCATACGGAACAATGACCTAGATAGTATGACTGATCAACAAAATCAAGATAAGCAGATAAAGGATGAGAATGAAAAATGACAAACAATAATCAAAAATTAAATTTGAAAACGTACGGTTGAAAGAACTGCAGTGTGTAAATGACTGTACTCAGAAAATAAGAGTTAAAACCATCGGGAACATTTTCACATACTCTTTGATAAAGGTCTTATCCCCCTCACCTCTCTATAAAATTTTGGACTTCCAGGAAAGATGGGAATACCTTGCATGATATTAGCGAAAAATAATTTCAAAACACAGAAAGTTGGCGTGGATCTAGCATGTTTACTGACTCTATCGCGAGAATATCCACTTTTTGCATACCTTTTTGATGCCAAAATTTTACATTCAACTACAATTGTAGTTACAAGATAAAATACCAAAATTCATTGACTAAGTCATCGCGTTTATCTACATGCGGAAACACAGATCGACAGATGGCTAACTATTCGACGGATTAGGTTTCACATTTGATAAATATCTATACTTTAGATGCCAAACCTGTGAATCAAAATTTATTTACTTAGCTCTTTGGATTGAGTAGTATCCGAATTCAATTGTATTCGAACAGAGTTTGAGAAAAATCTTCTAATTTGGTCGCATACTTTCGCCCTTCAAGTTCAAAGCCTTTTTGAGTTATTGTGATCACAGATGACGGCAAAAAATGCGTTTTTCGGACTCAAGAATGCCTGAAACGTGGAGATTTCGTCAAAATTTCGAGTTTAAACTTTTTGATGATTACAATATTTCTTCTCTGTATACTTCTTATATGAAAAAGCAAATATCCATTAGAGCTTCTAAAATTTTATCTCTTTGCCGCTTCAATATTATCATAACGATCTTAGATGTGCATAAAAGCAGAAAAGGAAAAACAAAAATAAAGCTTTAATTAATGACTAAAACAGTATATAAATTTGATTATTTCCGTACTTTAATGAAATGCATTTTAATCGAAATACTTTCCTATGTGCTTTTTCCGCTTTTTGTTGTTTACTTAGATAGATGAATTCAGCAGAAATGCTGAAATGAATGCTAATGTTTTAGCTATCCGTTTAGGGTCCAAACCGACTGTTTAAGCACCTTGATTTAGAGTGTACTTCGCAAAGAAGAATTCATTCTGCTCTTTTTCTTCTTCTTACTTAAAGATAGTATATTTGTAAATGCAAATTATTTTTCTTCCGTTTTTATCATCTAAAAAAACCCCATTAATTAAATAGAACAAGAAAAAGCAAATAAAGTACAAAATTAAACAAAAAAAATGCTATGTTATAGTTGAAATTCCGAAACAATAATTAATATTATTTTAGTCTGG
Organism: Argiope aurantia; assembly: GCA_026543865.1. NCBI lineage: Eukaryota > Metazoa > Arthropoda > Arachnida > Araneae > Araneidae > Argiope > Argiope aurantia. Next base: position 953,667 of record JAPMOR010001042.1, read on the forward strand.
CGAATGTTAATAGAAAAATTCAACATTAAATGAAAATAAGAAACTGACGCAACACTAGGAATTAGGAATGATGATGTAAAAATCTCCCTTCTGTCACATATTTCATCGCTTAATAAATCCACGGTGGGCTGAAAGTAAATGCTAGTCAACTCTTTTCATCCTTTCTAAAAGAAATATTCCGAAGAAAAACGAAATTGCAAGAAATACACGAAGGGATATCCAGGATATTGCTTTGCGAACGTGCGGTATTCCCAAAAGTAGCAAAAGAAAAATGTTTTTAGAAACAGGGATTACGGAAGTCGCATTTTATCCCAAAGTTAAGAAAAATAAAGGTTTCGCAAATATGAGGTAAATCTTTTCCTGGCGGGCGAATTTTTCACCACGCAATGGCGGTATGGATTCAATAAACTGCAGAAGGACATCTACAACAAATAAAGCGATTAAATACAACTGCGATCAGATCAGATGGATCAGGGAAAATGACACTTTTCACCCATTATTCAAAACATTTGAAACGTTTCGCTCAGTTTCTCCATCTTTACAAAATCCATCAACTTAACAGTTCAAGAAACGCTATTTTGGTCATCATACTACATATACGGTATATGAATATACATATCATACATAAAACAGATCAATTTAAAGAAAATAAATTATTTGAAACCAGTTTATTCCTTATAAAATGAATGAATTTCGATGGGTCTTTGAAACAAACACAAAGCGTAAATCGAAATTTAGATACATAAAGGAATTTTACCTATTGCAATTGACATGTCTTCGGAGAAATTTCTGCATAGTTCCATCCATCATGACATTTAAAATAATATATCCTCCCTGCCCTTCAAAAAATGTTTACATTGCACTTTCCCCCCCCCCCCGAACAGATTAGATAAATTTTGATTACATTTGTACCAATAAATGATATCTTCAAGGATGAGTAAAAATATTGGTCGAATTCGTAGATGCGGCATATGGGCCAAAGGGGTTTAATGGTTAAAGTTTTTACTTCACCCTATTACGATTAAAAATTGCTGGTGTTAAGGGAACTCCTAAAGATTTTAAACTCAAAAGTTCTTAAACTCTGGCCATAGCTACTGTTAATTCTTATATACGAAAATATTCCGCTGTTTTGCGCACGTGTCGTGACGCCTTTATTCCACCAAAATAAAGATGAGATTGATTGCTTTTATTTAGCAATAAATTGAACTCGCATTATTCACAGTAAAATCAATCAAATGAATAATTCAAATATGAACCAAATGATAAAGAGGGGGAGGGAAGAAAGGAAGAAAAAAGGGTGAGGAATTGAGAGCAAATGTATCTATTGGGACGAAAATCACGGTTTAAGTCCCAAAAAAGAATTTTGGAAATGCATTCATCCTTTGCGAAGTAAAATCATTCCAAATAGAATAATCTCGAAATCTGAAATGAGCAATATTGTTGGAGCAAAAGTGTTATAATAAGTTCAGTTATAAATCGAACTTTCGAATAATCGAAGGAATAATCCATTAATCGAACTTAATCTTTATAAATGGAATGAAAACAGATAATTTAAATACATCATTGAAGCGAATATATATATAACAGATAATTCTTTACTAAAAATTATGAGCTTAAAAAAATTTCCTACTGCTTTCTATCTAAGCTTGTAATCTCTTATTCAAAAGCTCATATCAGTTGCATTCTTTTCCAGCCTCAGACTTTAGAAAAGGAAACAACAAGTGTATGGGAGTGCGTAGGAGTGCTGAATCTTTTTTCCCGTACATTTCTGGACAAAATAAATATACATTCGAATGTATATTCTAATGTATATGCAATTCGCAGAGATGAGAATGATTCGAGAGTTTAAGAATTTTCAAATTTTATTTTAGAACTGGAAAATTTAACACGTTGAAGTTTCTTTTAAAATATTGAGGAGAAAGAATAACAGACGAGAAAATAATAATAAAAATAACACAGATTCGTAAACATTTGTTATATTAACAAAATAATAAAAGATAAAACGTAACAATGAATGCGATTGAGTTTAAAGTAAATATGCATGTATGCGGAATTTTCTACATGTCATTGCTTGTAAAGTCATTATGAGAAGCAAATAATTTGAGATAATTTCTTTCGACTAAAAATAAAGGAAGAAAGATTCAAACATACTTCTAGAGTTTTTTGAGAGTTCGTCGGTTATTCCTGCCTTAAATCAAGGACCACAGCAATTCATTCTTTATGTCCATATCATATTTACTTAAAAAAATTTTTTAAATCAAAATATTGATAGTTAAATTATCTTAAACTCCTTTGAATAATTATTAAAACATATTCATCTTATTCTTGTAAGATCGAATCAGACATTAGGGGTTAATATCAACCGAAATTACTGGCAACTTCGAATGAATTTCGTCATTATCCTGACATTTGATTGTAAATCTATAGTTACGAATCTATGATATTGCTACCGAGAGCCATCAGTTTCACGGTAAGGAAGAAAGGTTTACAGATAATTTAATAGCGGTCACCCCCCCCTCCCAACATTGGTAATCATATGTGAAAAACCAGCTTCCATGAAACGGCTATAAATCTGGCGTAATCTCGATTAAAAACGACATCTTTCCGGAAGCTCCTTTGCCATAATACGAGAACTACAAAAAAGTAGAGTTGAAGTCAGTAATCGAGTCGAGAGAATAAGAATAATTTAGCGAATTCTCTCTTACGAGAATTCATTTTGAGAACTTTGTGTTGTTGCAGTTTGGCAATTCTACGTTGTTGATTTCCGTAAATGATGTTTTGTCCTTTTTTCCCCCTTGTCTCTAGCGTTTTAATGTAGAATAAAGCATCGTTAACTCACACTGATAATGTTGGACTTCTTCCTGTTTCCTTTCTTTTTCAGTAACAATATACCATGCTTGGATCGGGAGCTTTCATGCCGATGAAAAAAAGAAATCACAATTTTTTGAGAAAAACACGGCAAAATCTCAGGCAAAGGAATAATTATAACATCGGCGAGAGTTCTCACATCATCATTCCGTTTACACTATTTAATCATAATCTTAAATTTCAAAGCGTAATTACGAATTCGCATAGAAAGGAAAAATAACTTCTCCTTTCGCACGAATGCGTTTTCTCATGCTTCAGTTTCTCTTTCCAGCAAAATGAATCCAAGACTTCGATATTTCATTTTCAGCAATTCGTTCGCACGTAACGCAGTCCAACACGCGAACTATTCAGCTAAGGAAGTAAACAAATGAGAAGCAAAGCGTAATAAATAATGTAAAGTTTCTTCCAAAAATTTCTGCAAGAATGAGGGAAAGACAAACAACTTAAATTTAAACAACAAGTCGTTTAAATAATAAAACTGGAAACCAGACAATATTTTTAATTACCTCTCATATTTTTGTAAAAACTTTAATACTTTCATCGCGAAGGATGAAATTCGTCCTCTAATCAAGGTTCTTCAATATTATTGCAACGCATCCTTATATTATATATCTTAGCACAGAGTGGAACAAAGGCGCGCCATTGCCGAGATGAAAGTGTTAAGGTATTTTATTTTATATGCGAGCGTATATTTTTTTTTTAATATTTCTTTTAAAACTCATGAATGTTTTGTATTAATATTAGTTCGAGGTACCCAAAAATAAGGGATGAGAAAATTTCATAAAAGGAAGAGGATTCTCGCGTCCTTGGAGATAAATAATAAAAGTGACGAGACAATGTTAATCACATTTCCAAAAATGGAATGTTCATTTAAATGTAAAAAATGGGATGAATTGGTGGATAAGCAGGTTAGGACTATTTTTTAACCGATTACAAAATCTGTGTTATAAATTCAGTGCTAGGCTTGAAGGATCTCCATGTTTAGGTTGGACCAGAGAAGGCGGCATATCGCTTATCATTATTCAATTTAGTGAGAGGATAATTTTCAAAGTAAAATAATAATAGAGCTTTATTAATAAAGACTAATATAATAAGTAACACAGAATGTATATGAGACCTATAAAAGTTTCAAATAATAAAAACTGCATTAAATTTTATGAAGTGCCTATAAAAACAATTTTTATCAAATATACAGCAAAAGAAATGTTCAACAATGAATCGCAATTTCGAAACTAACATGCTTGATCGAAAATTTAAAGACCTACTGCTGTAAATTCTAAGAATTTTCGTCACAATTCCTTAGAAAGCTTTGTAAATGATAGTTGTAAATTGCGTTTGTCGTAATGTGAACTGAACAACAACTAATGCAACTGGAAGTTGAGGATATCCAGTAAGACAACTGGGCACTGCAAAAATAATAAATTTTTGTTGCTTCAGCGCAAGAGAAATTGCCTTGGCCATTTGAGTTTCTTTTTGTTTTGAGAACGCAGTTGTGTTACTGTGTTCGACATTTAGATGATATTTTGTTGTTGAACAAGAAACGCCACCTATCTGAATTTGCAAAAGTCTGAAAAGTATTATGGTGATTTTCTTTCGCCAAATTCTATATGTATCTGGAAAAAGCTGTATCTGGAAAAAGTACACTTAAAAGTTTTTTTTTTCCCGACAATTGTACGTTTTCCTTGACAGAGTTCCAAATCTGATACAAATCTGCAATTTAAATGCCAATTCTGTGTGCTAAATTTTATTTAAATTATTTTATTTTATAATTACCATTGTTACAATCAAGTTCATTTGGACAGCAAAGCAGGCAAAGTTTCTCTGAAAGGATTTTGTTCGAAATTTGACAGATATCTACAAATTTGAGGCAACAGCCATATACCAAACTTTACCAATTCAGCCCATTTTGTATTGAATTATTGTGTTCCCAGACAGCCAAATTTGGAAAATCTTGATTTCGAATTTTTCGTCAATACTTTCTCTGTGTATATTTGTTATATGAGAATGTTAAAAGGATACCAGCATTATTTTATTCAAGCTCCACTTTTAAGTAGCACTTTAATGAAAGAAAATTTTGAAAAGCCTATAGATGAGGAAAAGGCAATTGCGTTAACTAAAAATTCCATTATCAAGAAGTTAATAAAAACTCACTATTTTACTTGGACAGGTAACTTTACTTTAAATATGAAATATCTGCAGAAAATAACCACAACAAGAAAGATGTATTATGCTGAGAAATATTCTTATTTTTAACTCTAGCTCAATCGAACCATAAAGGTAACATTAAGATCGATAACAAAGTAGACGAGGCACTTTCTCCTTCGCCATGCATTAAGAAGGAGATTGCCAAAGTGGGCCATGTACTGAAAATGAGTGATTCGTCCATTGGGAATTCTGCGAACATTTGCTGCAGGGTGAACGCCCAAAAGTCCATTGATTCTTCCCTACCCTACCCAGCCTCGTCTCCAAAGATAACAGCAAAAAATTCTCTTCGATCGGTTTAAATGCTTTCCTGATTGTTTTTATTTAGAGAACTGAAGAAGCATCGATAATCTGGATGGAATCGCTTGGATTCTCGAATCCTAAAGCAAAAATTAAATGTATGAAATATTTTTTTTAGTTACTCAAAAAAAAAAAAAAAAATCAACACTTAAATCAATGGAGATTTTTTACTTTTATCTATATAAAATTGTGGGTTATTTCTACTCATTATGCAAGGCTTGTGAAAATGTTAAAATTCTTCTGCTTTATATGCAACAACTCATACTCAAAACTGCATGGAACACTGGAAATATCTGACATATGTTACTCAAAGTAAAAAGGATAAAAAAAAACAGCTATGCTAAACAGCTAAATAAAACTTTTAAAAAAAAAAAGCTGATTATGTTGAGTATTCTATTTATTAAAGAAATACCAAAGCGAAAAAAGCCTTTTATAACAATAGCCAATGCCTGACTTTTACAGAATATGATTAAACTCAGAAAACAGGAGATTGAAACAATGATAAAAGAATGTCACTATTAATTTATGCAACGAAATGAAACTTAATAAAAATTTAAGATTCTCCAACGAAGCCTACTCCACACTGAAAGCTTGAATACGAAATGAGATTTTCAATTACATATCGAAACATAAATGGATCGAGATGAATTAATAGAACAGAAATTTTGAAACCAAATTTACTTAAATACTAGACTACACAATACAAATAAACCCTTTTCATGGCTTTTAACAATGATGCATTATTAATCCGGGCCTTTTATTGAACGAAAAAAATACACTCAGATCATTGAGTTGTAATTTGTTAAAACTGAAAATAAATTCAATAAAATAGAAATAAAAAGCGAACTGAAGGCTTTTTATTTAAATATATATACCCTAAAATGTTCTTTATCAATGCTGAAATAAAATAAAGTCGATCGCGAATTCTGGATGGATTTATATAAAAAAAATCATTTTTCTCCATAGAAATGAAACAATTTACTACAGGATCATTTAGTTAAAAATGGCTTAGTAAAAATTTCGATGTTGTTTGACTTAATAGAACCGTATTTATTATTAAGTTCATACCTCCATGGTAAGAAAATTTAAGTTTCTCCAAATAAAAAATAATCCAACATTTTCTTACTGGTTTGCTTTATATTAAACAATACATGGCATAAATAAGGGGATTATATAAATATGCAATTAGATTTACAAATGATGTAAGAGTATGATTTGCTCTAATGATCTTAATAGTATTTAAAGACAACTCAATCTTTAATCAGAAAAGAAATAAAAACTGTTCTATTTCAGAAAGACAAACCATTTATCTAGAAACAATTTAAAACACATCAATAAAGTATTATTAAAAATTATACATTGTTTAGCGACACGTCTATTTTAAGGAGAATTTTTGAAAATTTACACGCAACCTCTCATAATTACATTTGGTATATATTTTCTAAATATCTCTATTTAAATATTGGTTCTTAAAAGAATCACAGTACTTTGTCTCACATTTTACGAACTGATTTTTTTTAGGCAAAATTGCAAACTTAATTGAAACAAATCCTTCGCGCTGATTATATGCAAAACATTCAAACGGAATTTCGTAAATTAAGCATCTACTGCCCTTTGGCAAGAGAAATATCAGTTACGTAATCGTAGAAACTTTCATATACCAAAAAAGAAAGAAAAAGAAAAGAAAAAAGAAAGAAAGAAAAGAAAAAAGAAAGAAAGAAAAGAAAATGCACCGTTACATTTTAACTTCAAAAAAAAAAAAAAGAAGAAAAAGACTCGGTTCTTAATTTTCTTTAGAAAAATTCAGTAACATATGTAATTTCAACATATATACTCAATAACCGAAAAAACCCCAACCAGGTCAAGTTAAATTGAAAAAGAACAAATGAGTACTAGCAATCTTCGTCTTTTAAATAAAATCGTCCATGTACTTTCTTTACGATATAAGAAATATTTCCACCACATCAGAGGAGCAGTCATAGTAATCCCGAGAGTAATCCTTTTTTCTCCTGGAACAAATCGAAACAGCAACTTAAAGCTTTTTCCATGTAATAAGCCTTCAGGGTATGTGACTTCTTTTAAGTCTTCCCCACAAAATGTTCCATCAGAGATGAAAAAGTTCAAAATCCTGAGTGAAAAGCTTTATATATATTTCCAGTCTGCCGTCTTCAGTGTATGAAGCTTAACCAACTGAGGTTTGGCGGCCTATTTTGAGAATTTTAGCCGAACATTTTTCGTGAAAGTACAGAATATCATTCCCTAAAATTTTATTACTATTGCGACATTGCAGTAATGGGTAGCTGAAAACTCTTTCAAGATGCTCCTACAAACACAAAGCAATTTATAAGTTACAAAAAAAAAAAAAAAAAAAAATGCTGTATATATGGAAACCAAGAAAACAAAATCAAATCATCAAACCATATAATGATATTATAAAGAAAATTCAGTATTTGTTATAATTACACCCAATAAACAAAACGCGTTGTCTTTTAATTAATATTTATTTATTAAAATGTGATAAAAGAAATATCCAAAAAGCGACGCACACATATATAGAGCACTGAAGATGCAAAGGATGACTTATGCCTGATACAGTCGAATTTTGTAGCAAGAGCGATTCTCAGAATATTAGCACTTTCCTTAATAAAGTTACTAACTCCCCAAATAATATTGTGGACCAAACCCCAAGTTCAAATTTTCTTGTCGATTACAATTCTTTCTCTTTATATAATTCGAATACAAGACAGTATTAAAAAGACAAAGAGAAATCAATTTGAATATCGGGGGGGGGGGGACGAGAGTAGCCCTCGTATTATATTTAAAAACAAAAAAGTTATTCAAAAAACTTCTTTAAGCGACGAAAATTTCAATACGTTATAAATACGAAGATAAAGTTCAATCGCTCGAGAAATACAGCAATATGAGCAGACCGAAATCTGAATATTTGTTTGAAAAATGGTATCATTACTTCAAGATGAAGAATTTGTTGAGTTCTAATCAGATCTACCAATGAATCCAAAAACTTGATTCGAATGAGGAAAGCTCGTGAGTCAAAAACGCGACTTAGAAAAATTATGGAAATTTATAAAAACGATAGTAAATCAAAAGAACTTTAGTTCAAATACTGAAAGACATGGAAGATTCTCTTACCATTTTTATCATACAGAGTTTAAAAAAACCAAGATCTGTTACTCATGAATACATAAATATTCATCAAGAACTAAACTGCAAAAGGAAATAAAATCCCAAACTCTATTCAGATGGGCGAAAAGAATTTGATTTAATGAACCATCGGACAGACTTATTCTGCATTATGAAAGTAGATCATTTACCTAATTTTGAAGTAATTGTTATCGGATTGCAGTGAAAATATTAGAAACGATTTGAGGATAAAAAAGATGATATTTTAGAAACAAAATTTATTTAAAAGAGAGAGAGAGAGAACCATAACCTACTTAATAAGTCAATTTCTAGTTCAAAAATTTTTTAATTCTTAAAACAGAATATTTAAGATCAACAGACTGAGAAAAAAAATTAGATAAAAAAAGTTTTTTTTATATTAAATTCTTTGCACGCTGTTTATCATACTACATATGTGTATATGTTTACCTGAGTTAAACTGAATTTTCAACACCTACAAGATTATATATTGCGGAATGTTAAGTGGATTTTAAATTTTACCAAAAAAAAAAGGAACTTAAATGAACGTCATTGTAATTGTCAAACAGGGAAATAATTTGTGCAAGAATAAAAGGCAATAAGCAAAACAAGGCATAAAACAAATATATCAAAAATACAAGAACCGATGCAGTGACAAGGCTCTTCAAGGGAACATAAATCTTCTTCAGGAAGCATCATAAATCTTTCGGGGGTTTCATCAAATGTAGATTCCGACTATAATTCCCGAAAACACATTGTGCGGTTTGACAGGAAAGGCTAAACGCAAAGAATAAATCTTGAAGAAGTCCTGAATGTGATGGATACACGACCAAATAATATTTTCTTCCGTGATGTTCAGATTTTCCTTTTACGGGCTTTCGAAATTGTTTCCATTTATTGATTTCACTGTTTCGACAGCTTTTCACAACTAAAAGGTTAAGAAAATCAGATATGTGGCGAATTTCAAATAAAATAAAAGGCAGTTATTGGCGGATTTGGGTATTTCGTGGTACTAGTGAGATCTTTCTTTTAATAAACAGGTCAATTAACTTCACGTTTGTTTGTTTTTGTTTTTAAACTTTAAGACATTAAATAAAATCAATTCTTATTATGCCATGCCATTTTGTTTTTCGATTTCTTTAAATTATTTTTTTTATTATTACTTCTATCTTTATACAGTAAAACACATTTGGGCAATACGAGTCAAATTCCTAGTCTTTTGAATGATGCAAATAATTTAACCAAAGACTGAAAATAAACATTCGAAAATTACTATGAAATAGAAAACTATTCACGTAACGTCGACGATTCAACAGTTCAAATCATATTTAACCCTTTGCACTCGGATGGTGCCTCTCACTCACCATTCAAGACGGTGCATCATTTTAACGTTTTATTTATTTGATTTTGATTTTTAAAAATACCTGCAGAGTAGTAAGAAAATGCAAATTAATTAAACAGGTGAATTCAACTTAAAACAAGTTTGTTATAATAATAACAAACCTGTTTTAAGTTGATATATAATTGTTAAATATATATAAGAAAAAATGTATATATAAAAATATTATATATATTTTTTCGGAGTAATAAGCAAGTCTTTATATTAGGTGAATAATTATGCACCGAATTACTTTACCGAGTGCAAAGGGTTAATTCAAAAAGAAGCAAACCAGAATCAGAGAAGGAGTGGGTAATCATTCCGATGAGTTAACTGAAACAGCACTTACTGGTGCGACAGGGTTTCAATATAAGCCAGACGAGTTAGTATTATTGCTAATGAACCTTTCACTTGTGCATGATTTATATACTTTTGCTCGTATATAATTTAATCCTAATGAATATTTGTTATACTAATTGGACTGTTTAATGAACCAAAATCCTCCATATTCATATCAACTCGATTAGGAAAGTTGAAAATATACCAAAAGTTATTATTTAAAACATATTCTTAATCTCAAAATCTCTCAAGCGAATTGCATATATTATAAGGAGAAACATTATACACAAAATTGTATACGCACAACTACAACTAGTATGAAATTCAAGACAGGGCAAATTTTCGTTCAGCTCTGTATTAAGATATAAAATTTACGTATTCGGAAATAACACAAGATAACATATACACATTAGAGATTATCTACAAGCAAAATAAGCCGTCTCTCTAAAAAGGAATGAAAAAGTTTCCCATTAAAATATAACACATTTATGATTGCACAAAATAAACTTATTCAGAATCTTTAATACACGCCACGAATGGAACTATTCAATATCTCAGCGGCGTTGGATGGGTTAAATGAGATCTAATTTTGCATTCAACGCATCCACTTTCAATAGTGCATCTTAGCTGGAAACATTAAAATGACAATGGAAATGGAAATTTCATATTCTTATTCTGAAAAACGCATTATTACTGGATTTATGGAAGGTAGGGAGAGTGTCATACTTGAATATGTTTGATATTCAGAAAGAAAGAAAAATGTTAAGTGAGGAACAGGGCTGATATTGATACTGAAGCGGCATGTTGCATCTTCCAATATTGGGTAGAGAAAATTTCCAGAATGAAAGAAATATTTGTAGTAGAAATTATTCATTCGTATATTAAAACTTGCATGCAAACCTTTGTTTAATAGGATTAACAAGTTAATAAAAAAAATCGATGTTAAGTGAATTCTTGTTTTAAGAAACACAAAATAAACAAATGAAAAAGTTAAAAGTTACAAAAAAAATATTTAAAGAGATTCAATTAACGTTTAATATTAATATTTAATAATTAAAGTTATTAATTATTATTGAGGGGATTAATTCATCAGTTCATATACAAAATGTTAAAACTTAATTCTTTTAGTATTTAAATGCTGGCTTTTATAATTTCTTCCAACAATATGCATAAAAGAGTCGAACTTATGACATCGCGCATATTTTACATACATCAGAGGAGCATGGATAGGATCTGTTCACAGAATTCCCATGAGTAGGATATATAATTATATACTTATAAAAGGAAATGTGTGTGAATTATCCATCGCTTAATATTTGTTACGGTGGCTCAATACGCCTCGAATTTTAAAAGTTTAAAGTGCAAAATTTCATTTAATATTTTGAAGTGATCTTATTTTATTCCATTTTATTTATTAGTGTTATTTTAGTACAAAGTATAAGATAATGAATTTTTACTTCCTCATTACAAAAATTCAAGTGTTGGGAATGGTGCAATGGGGTTTAGTCAAGCTGTTTCTGTACGCATTTGTCCGTACTATCGTTTCTCAATATTGTCGAAAAATACCAATTCAACATTGGATACAGCAAAACAAATATCATTCTAATCTATTTCATTGCGAGAGCTTAGCGCAGTTCAATAAATTTCGATGTTATTTTTTTAAATAAGTTATTTTTCCCATCAAAAAATTAAAAACAAACAAAGAAAACTAAAGCCCTTGTATCCGACCTTCTAATTACAATATCCTTTTCAGAGTACTTCATTATTCTAAAAAAAAAAAAAAAAAAAATCCATCCCTACTTTAAAACAAGAATCATAAAAATTATTTTTTTTTCTTTATTTTTTAATTATTTTCTAACTAAGTTCAGATTTTCATCTCAGAAATCAAGAACTAAAAAGATAAAAAAAAAAAAAAAAATAGTACAATGAATGTTCTCTATTAGAACTACATAAGAAAAGTTAGGTACAACGATAATGAAATAAATAACTTACACATTACACTTAACACATTATTTCCATTTCTGTGTCAAATCTTCCAATGTGTAATAAATACAACACAAAATGCTTAATTAAGTCGCAAAAATTAAGCAGCTCTCATATATTTAGTATTTTCTTTATGAAAATTTTATTTACAGCAAGTAGTACATATATTTACTATGAGAAATATGCAATTTTTATTTTGTCGTATATGATTGTAATTATGTAATTCGAATTCGTGATTTTGATGAATCTTCATGTTTTAAATCAATACAAATCAGAAATAGCTTTTAAGACTATATTTGACTAAATAATACATATTCGATTTTTTGGCATTGTGCATTAACTGCATCGCAGCTATTAACGGCTGAAGAAACACTTCAATAGGCTTTTTCGCAATTATTGTTCGCAAATTCCATGCAGTTAATAAGACAAATACGTTTATTAAAGAGTAAGCAAAAAAATTCGGAAAGCCTCTCGAGCTAGTTTACATTTTCAATTAATAAGCAATTTGTAATAAAAACATCATTTCTTCATAAAACTTCGCAAAAAATATTTTCGCGCCTTTAAGAACACGGACTGTTATGTATTTTAGTTATTATTATTATTATTATATGAAAATTACTTTTTAAAGAAACCTTCGCTCATTTAACAGATTTAAGATAAAATTGGAATTTCTGCTGTCTCTATCTAAATTTCAAATTAATCATAAAATATCTGATTTTCTTCTGTTTATCAATCCTCTTAGAAATCTTAATGCATTTCAGAATACTCCAGTAAAAATCTAAATTAAATTAATCGAATTCAGTTGAAGAAAGGTATTGGTTTAACATTTTTCTGTTAAGGATCGATTTAATATTCACCCAGTGAACAATGAATTTCCTACCCACATTCAGGGAGAGACTATTTTTGGAACTAGAACAATTAACTTCTTTTCACAAAAGTTCCGTTGATCATGCATTATCTGAATGTTCTTCAAGAAAAATGTCCATTGTAATAATACATTAGAATTCGCTATATCAAAAACCAACAACTTACGGCAAGGAAAGACATACAATGAATACAAAACTATTCTTGATTAAAAATATGGAGAAATATAGAAAAAATGAAATATGGTATAGAAAACTGCACATAGTCAAATGATGAGGATAATGTGCAATAAGCATAGTGAAATTACTGTTCGTATAATAGTAGTACATAATAAGAAGACGATCAAAGAAAAATAAAAACTTTTTTAAATAATCATACGTATATGGAGTAATATAGTCGAGTAATTTAGGGCAAGCAGAGTAAATGAAATTGTGTCGGATACTATAACATATATTAGGAATGAGTTCATATATAATGTAATAAGTACAATGTATCAGGTAAAAAAATGCCCCATGAAGAGTTTTTATATTTTAAAGTTAATATGACAATGGATTCAGAAATATGTTGATTAAAAAAGGGCTTTAGAAATTGCAATGACAACTGAATAGTTAATGCAAATTGTAGGTTGAATTACTTTATCGTCTCTTTTAGATAACAGAGGTGATGCTTGACTAGGTATACATCCCACAGTACATTGAGATTGAAAATAATGAAATGTGATGCTGTTCTGTTCAGGTGCGCGCATAAATGTCTTGTCTTGTCTTCGTGTTTTGTGTTTGTTTTGTGTGAAATGTGATCATTAAAAGAAATGTTTCCGAAAACATGAATCCTCTTGCTTCCACTGTAGAAATCATAATGATTTTCATTCCACCACAAAATTATTTTATTAAATGAACCCTTTGCACCAGAATAGCAGGATTTTACATACAGGAAAAAGGGCGATATCAAATCTCAAATAATAGAAGATTCACAAGATACTATGCACCCAAAATTAAATATAGAATAAACTTAATTCGGTTACTTTTAATAGATGTAAAACTGCATGTAATATCGATAAAAGGTATTGGAAAATTTACAACATTACGTAATGAAGAAACTATGTATAAAGCAGCTGTAAATTCAGTAAACATTTCCACCAAAATGATAGGAAACTTTCCGCAATACTGATTGCAATGTAAGACTTGCCATTCAAACCATCAACTAATCTCTAGTCATGTTTAATACAATGCATTCAGTAGTTTAAGCAGACAATTTATTTTTACGTAGCACGCATTTCAAGCATCAACCACAAAATCATATAACTTTGATGAATCTTCTTATTGTAGATAAAACTGATACACTGTAATATAATGAGGTAGAAGTTAGATTTAAAGCAGAAAATACATTCCACACATTAAGAAATTATAATCACGACATTCTCTTTCGATTATATACACGCCCAGAAATTGCATTTCCCTGTAAAGTGACAGTTTGCGTCGGAATGTGGAATGCTTATATCAGATCGTTAGCGAGAGTCAATTAGGTTAGAGATGCCCACTCGGAAATCCTAGGTTACCACTTGTTCTGCCAATCCCATTCATTCGCTCGCAGGGGAATGTCACTGGAAGCCAATCAAAACGAAGTAAGCAACATTCCAACAATTATTAAGGGAGAATTACCATCCTAGATTCAACACTCAAGCCCAGTAAAGTATGAGGAAGCCCAGTAAAGCAAATAACAAGAACTACTTCAATTTCTATTGCCATCTTTAAGCTGGGAAACACATCTAGTTAAAAATACAAAAAGGCCTCCAAAGAATCATGGCTTTCCATTGAACCGTAATTAGTTGATAAGATTAAAATATACAAAGGAAGATATGGACCTTTGACAGAAACTTTTAATTTGCTTAAAAAGGAATGTTCATTTTCGAATGCAAATTCTACAACATTTTGAGGATTAAATCTGAGAAAACATAAAAGCAAACTGACATCGTATCATATAAGCAAACTGACTAACTTCACTCTAACTTTATTTAACAATTAATTCAGCTAATTTAAAGAAATGATAAAAATATAGCTGTTGAAAATAAATCAATCAAAACGAGTAGAAATGTTAAATTCAGCCTGGTATGGATTCCATTTTCATTTGATTTATCTCATAATTATAAAATAATGGAACTGTGCAATCGATTTTTCTAAGCACAGAATTTTTTTTAATGTGCTACAGCTCGGTGATTTTCTATACTTATATACTCTTGATTCAAATACACTATCTTAATATGTATTTTCTTTACCCATTTATAATTGAATAAACTGATTCAAATTAAATATTTATTCCACACAGACAGCTTAAGGAATTTAAAAAACAATCGAGAATCCATAATATTTATAAAAACATATTAGAAATCAAACCAAAAGAAAATTATTTAAATAATAATAAAGAAAAAATATAATTTTAAGTGCGTTAATAAAAATACAGAAATGTGCATTTAAGAATCGCTGTTATTAAATTTACAGCTAATTAGTTAAAATTTATAATCGTAAAGAAAAAGCAGTTCACTAAAAGTAATTTTTATATATATTTTTTCAATAATAATCAGTGCCATTCCCTATCGACGGGGGGGGGGGGAACAATGGTCACAGGTACAGTTAAGTCTGAGAACAGTCTGAGGATCGCAGGTTTGATATTCTATTCCACTTCAGATGTAATTCCTGTTAGTTTCTCATTAAACCATCGTCAATTTGCGTTGTTCTTGTAAATGTTGAAAGTTGTGAATTCCGCACCCCATATCGAAAATACACGAGAAGAGAGATGCATGAAATTATTATTATTATTTTACCATCCCAAGCAATGCAAATTATGGGTCCATCTTCTGATCAATCTAATAAAACGGTTCATTTAGTTTCACATCTCAACATAGTTTAAATACGTTAGTGATTTATTTTAAGTTAATATTTTTCAATTAATTAACTTCGTGAATATTTTTTATCATAACTCGGTCATATGCTTGAAGCAGTATGGACAAACATGACTCTTTCGACAGTAAAAGCAAAACAAATCAACCAATTTAATATGATTCAAAACTATCTTGCACTCACGTTTGTACACGATCTTCTTGACACCTATATGCGGGTTTATAATACTTAAGTGAACATAATGAAGCATATAGGAGTCTGACAAATTATGCCTGAGTGTGTGTCTATATTAACCTAATATTTTATTTTACTATTCACAAATTTCGTACTTTTTACAAACTTATTTATCTGGCAACTAAAAGAAAAAAAAAGTTCTTATCGAAATGCTGGTGAGCCCCCCCCCCCTCCACTTCAGTCTAGTGGTCCTAGGCAGTTTCCTAGCTTACCTAGTAGGAGATTAGTTATTGGTTCACATGAACCTTCAACATGTGACATAAATGTAATGAACAAGATTTTTCCTCAACAATTTCTTGTCTACAGATAGGAGAAAAATTGTCCAATTCAGTCCGCGATTTGAGCGTTTTTATTCGAACCTATCCCATAAGAGTACCAAATAAAATGGATAAATAACATGCATCGAAATTCCAAATATACTTTTTTTTTTCATGCATACACTTCGGAACTCGGATCTAGTCAAGAAGAGGATGAAGAGGTGCTAACAACGTTGTCTTGTTCTCTTCAACAAAATGAAATCCATTCCCTTTCTCCAGATGGCCCGGCAAGAACAATATTACGAATGCAAAACGTCCTGAAGCATTATGCACCGGGGATTCGATATTCCGTCAGCTTCCTGAAAAACACTCTTCTCAACGGCGAAGAGTGAGAACGCCGGCCCGAGAGCTCTAACGTGACAAATTATAACGCTGACAACATCTTGTAAAGCAACGCGGTGAAGGAGGCGAAAACAAATAACATCTTTTAAAAAAGTAATAGGACAAGGCAAATGATATGGGGAAAGGGTAAGAGATGAAGCATGGGCGTCATTTTTGTGGGGGTCACGTACTCTTTTCAAAATCGTGACTGCAAAGCAGATACTTGAACACTAACGGAATGGATCTCAAGACGGTATTTTATTATTTTTTCAAACTTTATTTCCATAACACTTATATCACTATTCGGGTTAGTAAATAGTTTATGAAAATCTGATTTGTGGTTTAGAGAGGGGGGGGGGAAATATTCGCGTTTTAGAAATCAAAAGAAGGATTTTGAATTTGTTAATTTTACAAGCGCACTTGAAGCACGTTAGAGTTTTTCATTTCTCTCAGAAGTTCTTTATTTGTTTATGTATTCAAAAGAAAAGTTTTAAATGTGGGAGAAAAAACCTTTATGTGGGAGAAAAAACCTTATTTCCTTTGAACGCGATCAAAATTTTTACCATGCAAATTTAATTTATAATTATTTTTAAACATTCCACAAACATGGACTAGTCTGAATAATAACAACGTAAAAGAAATATAATCATGGATTCGATTAAATTAAATTAAAATGATTGTAGAATATATAAGAATGCAGTTTTTAAAATAAATTATAAGTGCATAGTAAATAAGCAGAGTGTTTAAAAACTTGCCAGTATTATCTACAGAACCTTTAATTTAATTATGATCAATACATCGTTGAAAAGAAAATAAATCTTGGCAGTATAGAGATAAAGTGATGATCAGTTATAGAGAAGCGATCAATTTTATCAAGAGATATTGCATTCATTTTGGTTTACTATCATTAAGCATGATGATTCTTTTACTTTTATAATTCATTATTTAAAATTTGTTGGTATTTGTTAACATTTTGAAGACTATTTCGAAAGCTGAAAAATTGTATATATTACAAAAAAATCGCAATTATGATAATGGAAAGAAATGAATAATAGCCATAATGAAATTTTTTTTCAGGATCAGTTTTTTTTCTTGAAACGCCTTTACGGGTATAGCGGTGACAGAAAACATAAAACTTTACCAATTTGTTGCTAAATAAAATTATATAAAATATTGTTAGCATTTGCAATATTTCCCAGTGCAGTAAGTCCTTGACAAGATAGTTTTATAAATAGCTCTGATATATGCTGAACGGAAACTGGATGAATGACTCTCAAGCTTGACGACGAATTTGGAGATAAAATCGAAAATTCCAGAAATTGCAAGAATTTTGACTATATGTCCATTAGGACATGAGTTAAAATTATCTTTATAGGAACTTCTTTATTCTGTCACGGAAATTATAAAAAGCCGAGAGATTACTAGAATCAATCATTTGAGATGAAACGTTGAAAGAATTCTCTTTGGTCACTTCGTCCTTTTATTACTGACTGATTTGCCGATTCTGTTCTGACATTTACTGCTAGTGTTGTGATCGTGTAGGCTTCGACTGAATGTTATTGCTTATGTACTCGTATCTTCTCAGAATAAAATGCCGTTCCTTATTATTGAGCCTACTGAACTGTTTCACAGTATACACATTATACTGGAATCGTTGATCTTCGGATTATTGATATTGAATTTTTTTGTAAAAATATAAATAATTTTCATAGAACAGAAATATATAATATTAAAAAAGAAAATTACCATAAATATAAACCGCATTTAAATAATAACGCCGAATAATGCTAATCAGATTTATGATATCTATAGTATAAATTCCTTATTTTTGATAATTGATATAAAAATATAAGCTTTCGTTGATTAATAATTTCGAGTATAACTTTTTCGGAATGAATTCTGCCAATTAAATGTACTTTCCTTCTTTCAAACAATTGAATTTACTAAGAATTTAAAATACAAAAGTAAAGCGCTGATTTTAATACAAATGCATTAAAAAATCGCGCTGATTTTTTTTAATTGCATCAGAAACAAGCAGAAAGACAATTTAAATTATTTTTTAAACTGTAAAGCAATTTTTGTTTGGACAAAGAAATGTATTATAACTGAATGAAGTTTCTTACTATTATTCTTCAGCGAAAGGTTTAACTTCTTTTTTTTAAATATATTTGTTTCATTCTTCACTTTTTTGCAAACCAAGGATAAGAGAAAGGTGATTTTTTTCCACTTCCTCCGTTAATTGCATTCAGTGAAAACTCAATAAATCCAGTCTTTCTCGCTTCTTTAAAACAAGATAATAAGAAAAAATATACTTTTTTCTTTTCCACCACGTAGTTAAAAGTCACTTTTAATACAAGATACACTTTTATCTTTATGATTCGAAATTAATTTTTCTGCTTGAATAAAAAACATTTTAAAGAAAATATAACAAGATGTGACAACTGCGCTTGATGACCAAAAAAATTGCTAAAAAAAGTACCCTGTCAATAAAGAATTGCAAATTCAATTTAAAATTGTTATGTGCAAAAGTAAAATTTTCTCACATGTTTACAAAAAGCCCCCCCCTCCCCCCAAAAAATATTGAAGTGGGAGTAAGAGCACAACGCCAGAGAGAATATTTAATTCTTATTTATTTCAGTAATCTTAATAATTCTTTATTTCAAAATGAACATATGACATTAAAATTTATCAATATCTTTTAATGAAAGTTTTGAAACAGTTCACCAATTTTTTTTAGAACAGAAATTAAATATCAGGTTAAATCCAAATCTTGATTTAAACAGTTCAGAAATAATGAAAGAGGGCAATCATAAAATGAAAAATATGTTAAAAAAAGCATTTCAAAATACGGGAATACGATTGATGCAATGTATAAAATTTAAAAAACTGATCATCTTCTCTTTCTGACTTAAAACTCTTCATCTTATACTATCAACTATGCCTCAGTTAGCAGAATATTGAGCGTTTACCTGTACATTTCTTACCATATCACTTTTAGACGAAATAAAATATTGCATAGACAGATAACAGTAGTTAACAGAATATGAGAAATACTATCCTTTATACAAGTTATTTCTTATTGATAAGTACAAATTGTTCTAATTTTTTTTATCCCTTTCAATACTAGTTTCTTTTCCAAATTAAGATAATTTAGGGCTCTAATGGGTCAAATAAAATATAAATAACTATATTCTGTTAAAATAAAAACAAAAATTAACTATGGGTGCAATTTTCAACGTGGGACTACGTTTTTCAGCGACCTTTTTAAATGGGACACATGTGTCCTATTGGGGTTGAGGTGACCATATGAAATACAGTGGATACGGGAAAAAATTGCACTAACAGAAAACCATCAGGGCATACATTCAATAAATTCCTCACTTACTTATTCCTTTGGGTGATTTAAAAATATTAACGGAGCATATATGTTGCGGTGGGACCCAAAGGGTTAAAATAACAATTAATCCTATGAAAACATTTATTGGCACATGCTAAACAATGAGGTAACTTGGAAGTCTTTCTTTAATACAAGAAGGAGAAGGGAGGATCGTAACCTTAAAATTAGCAGAGAAATACTATACGAACAACACTTAAAATCAATTAATTTCTGGAATTTTTACAGCAACGTTTTATAAAATATTTTTAAATCGGAATGATTTACTTAAATACTTCTTGTGGTAACCAGTAAACTAAAAGAAAAAAAAAAGGGGGGGGGGCGAAAATACGTTGCTTTTTGGTATTTTAATTATTTTCCTATACGGTTCTAATGACTTTCATTTTAGAATAAAGTTAGTTTAGAATTAATTTAGATATCCAGCAATTGAAGATTTTACAAGTGGTGTATAATAAAAGTGATGTATCGGAATATGCCCCATATCCTCATTAATAAAGGTATATTATTAGCCAATGACAAAAAATAGTTACAAATGAGCAAATTAGCAAGTAATCTTTGGCTTTTTTTTTTTTTTTTTTGATGAGTAATCGCTGGAATGCTTTTTTTTACATAAGCATCAGCATAAGGAATGAGTCTTTTGAATTTATTTTTACAGATCGATTAAAATCAATACTTGAGCAGGGAGTACAGTTGTAGCCACAAGATCGTATAGCAACCTTTATTGACTTAAATCATTACATTTATGAGTTATATTTACATGCAAGGAAAGATATTATATCTCGACAATCAGTCAATCCCTTCTTCGAATTTGGATCTGGTTCGAAATTTGATAGATATCGAAACTTGAGACGTTAAATCTGAGTACCAAATTTTATCCATCTAGCTCTTTACGTTTTGTATTAATAGTGTCATGCTTGGAATTCCTCTGAATGTATTTCGTTTAAAATTTGACATAAATCTATAGATCTGATGTTAAGGCTATATACGAAATTTTATATATCTAGCTTAATGCGATTTCGAGTAATCGTCTTCAGTGACAGACAGACATAACTACAGAAATGTGTTTTTCGAGAAACGTGAAGCTTCATGAAATTTTGGAGCACGAATTCTTTGACGATTACTACATTTTCTGGTTGAGTGCCACCTCATATGATAAAGCAAAAAAATATATTTTCAATAACCATAAATGCATATGGCTTCCGATTGTTTAACATACATGAAAACATATTACATAAAACTTCAATTTAACGAATTCAGACAAATGCAAACTAGATTTCAAGAACTGAATATTACAACCAAGCATAGCACATACAACATTTGTGAGGCTCATAATATGATTTCCCTTCCTTCCAGTTTCCTTTCATAGTAAACAAAAGAAAAAGCAGAATTAAAAATCAATAAGAAAAATATTAGCAATTCTTTGGCTTCATACAAAAGAACTGAGTAAAGATTCAAGACACACAGCGATTGAATATCGATAAATCAGAAAAATGCTGTCGGAGATTCTAATCAGATGTATGCGTAATGAATAAGCAACCGCGAAATGTTATGTTTTTCAAATCTGAATATGACGAACCTATTCTTAACAATAAATAGCCTTGTAATTGTATGTAAATACTTACTCTAGATTTAACAGTGCAAAACGATTTCCACACTTCAGTACGCTACACCATGTATGTATTCTTGCAGCAATAATTGCAAACTATTAAAAAATAATTAAAAAACACGTTTAGTACAAATTATTAATAGTTTTTTTTACTACCGACAAATGTGTAGAATTTTTTTTAAAGTAAAATCTAAAAGTAAAATAATAATAATAATAATGTGAAACACCTGCGGATGAAACTTCTAATAAATTCAATTTTAAACCTCTTCATGGTTTATTTTAATATTTTAAGAATCATTAAGAATTTCCATTCTTAGTTGGACTATTTAATTTTGAATAAAAATATTTTCTATTTCTTAAAACGACAGTAAATTTTTATAAATATGTAATTATTTTCTATATTTTCGTGTTTATTTATTTATTTTTTCAGAATTCATCACTATTGAATCTTGAAGTCAAATTTTCGAAAAAATTGATCAAATTAATAAAATGAATGAAAATAAACTAACTGACATGCATTTCTAAAACCACTGTACAGTCATAGGAAACAAACCACCGCATATTTCAGAATTCTATTAATAGAGAAAATACGTGGGGGGGGGGGGATCGGGTAAAAAATTTCATCGTTATTAGCAAGAAAGAAATAATGACAAGATTTTAAAACTTGTAGCAAATGCGTACACTTTTTAAATTTCAGTTTCATTTTAATATTTCTGTCGTCTACATAAAAAGAGCAGTAATGATGATTTACGTAAACTCGCAAACAAACAACTCTTATAAATGCGATGAAAATAAAATAATTCAAGATACAAGATTTTTTTTATAATCCTGGGTCATTAAATACATAAAAAATTTGCCTATAAATTAATATTTTAAGGAGATAATGAATTTCGTTGGAGGTATAAAAGCAATTAGCGAAACATTCTTCGAAAAATATTTCAAATTAAATTAATTTGCTAATAATAGTTATTATTATCTTCATTTTCCTCTTTCCATTATCCTATAAACAAAGGGAAAAGATTGAATTTAAATGTGGCCATTCTATTCAACGCATTCTTAACTCAAATTAATATAATTCTATGATGCAAAAGAGCAATGAATGATAAAATTAATGATTAATGAAAATCTTTAATTACATCAGAAGTATTATATTCTTCTTTAAAAGCATACCAGAAATTATAGTCTCCATTAAAAATATTTTAATCTATACTTATAAATAATACTCAATGTGTGTGTGTGTGTGTGTGTGTGTGTGTGTGTGTGTGTGTGTGTGTGTGTGTGTTGGCGCTCTACAGGCCAGGTCATTTGACCTACAGCTACCAAATTCGGTACATGTATACCTTAGAAATCCGAAATGTGCACCTGAGGTCCTTTTTTGAATTTTTAATTAGAATTTTAATTATTAATTAAAAACTAACTTTCCCGCCAAAAAAATCTTCCATTTTCTCCACCGCCAAATGAGTAAGGCTTCAGTTTTTTTTTTCCTAACAGTAATGAGACTAAGGTTAACATTTTTCGCTGATTATTTCAAACGATTCTGTTCATTTTCTTAATATTTTATGCATTTAAAATTAAACATTGTTAATTAATCGATCTTTCAGATTCATTCTGAAGTACTTTTGAATTAAAATAACACAGAATAAAGGAAATTAAAAATTTCTAATCTGCATAGCGTTACCCCAACTGGCGTAGAAAAATTCACGCATTTGCGTTACCGTAACTGGCTTTGAAAATTCACGCATGCGCATTGTGTTCTGATTGTTGACATGACAACCATTATCAACGGATAATTTAAATTATTTTTAGGTTAATTGCATACTTTTGTAATTAAATTGTATTTATGTTAGTTATATATATTTTTTGTATATGCTTATAGTTTTAAGTACATCGTTTTTTAAGTAGTCTTTTTAAACCTGTTTTCGACCCATTATTTTAAACGATTCATTTTATTTTCTTAGTGTTTGATGCATTTAAAATTAAACATTGTTAATTAATCGATCTGTTCATGATGAATCTGAGAACATTTTGTTGACAAATTCTTGAGATATTACATAAATTAAGAAAAATATTCTTTAGTACGCGTAAAGTTTAAACGCTCAGTGACTCTGTTATCAGTAATCATATTATAAAAAAAATGCTTTGTTTCTGTAAAAAAATTATTATTATTAAAATTATAAAAAAATTATAGTGGAAAGATTAATTCTTTCCACTATAATTTAAAGCATAAATTCTACGAGAGGTAACAGAAAATTAGAGAGATACATATTACGTTATGACTGAAGGCCTTAATATTATTATGAGTGAATTATAAAACTTCAAATTTTGATAGTCATATTTTGATGAATCTATTAAAGTTTAAACGAATATTAAAATTTAAACGAATATTAAGATTGGCGGACCGGCTGGTCGCCAAAGGCGGCTAGTTAAAAATAAAGATATTTAAATGGTCACTTAGATGCTACTAATAATAATTTGTCTTGCTGAAGGCTTTTCTACGTACTACTATTCAGAATTTTAGAAAAAAAAATCAAATGCTTCTTTACTCTCTTTTCATTAAAATTATGCAGAGTAAAATTCAGAAGAGTATTCACCAAATATATTTGAAACTTTCTAAAATATTAAGAAACCTGTTACAAAAAAATAAATAAATCTAATTTTAAAAAGGAAAATGGAATTTCAAATTCTAAATTTTTTCAACCAGAATAAATTAAGAACACCTATTTACAGATATAATCTTTATACTTCAAAGAGAGCCAATAACTGATTTAAACAAATAATTTAGAGCTCTTTTTCTGGAAAGTTACCGGTTTTTTAACTTAACGCTTTCACAAAATATCGGAAGAAGAGTATGACACAAGTAACTGAATTATATATCGGGGCACACTAATAAAATAAACTATTACAAGGAAAATAAAATTTTGATTTCTAGAAAAGCGAGCTTAGGTTATAATAATATTTCCCTACTCAACTGCCTCATCAACAGAACGATTTATATTATTAAAAAAAATTAGAATCAGATAATGATATTTAATATAAATATGATTTAAAAAATAAATATCCGATGAAAAAATTCCAAAACAGCTTGTAAAATAATTTAGATTTTTCCCCATGTTCGAAAAATGTATAATCAGACAAGTTTGAAAAAAATTAAGAAGATTGCAGCGTATGCATCTACCTTCACCTTCATTATTGATATTGTTCAAATGGAATGAAACATTGCAAATTATATATACTTCCATATTATACATTTGTTAATGTTTAGTATGTATTTATAAGGATATATATATTCTTTTCGAAGGAACAAGATGGTTTCGTTTGTTTCAAAGTATTTATTTACATAATAGGAAGCAAAAGTTAAAGCAAATTCGGACTCCCTGCTCGAAACTTCACTTTTAGGCTTTACCATCTACTTTGATATTATTTTTAAAAATTCTTTCTGAATTTTAAGATCGACAACGAGCATTGAAAAATGTATTTAATATTGTTACAACGCACGAGATAGTAATTTAAATAAAACAAATATTGTTATTAAATACTCAAATCAGCTTAAAACTAGCGGAAAAAATATGATGACATCAAATTGATATGAATGAAAAGCGAATTTTTAAAGAAAATTTAAAGTGATATGGAGAAGATATTTATACAATAATGTTCTAAAAATTATTGAGAAGAAATATTGAAATTTTTATTCATTTCTAATTAATTAAAATTTTTAAAAATCCTTTCCTGGTGACCACATACTAAGAAAGATTTTAATAGGAAGAAGCTACGAGTTAAAGCGACCACCTCTCAAAGTTGGTAGTTTCAGGTCCAAAAGTCTATTTTGTTCAGTATATTGAATGGTTTTTGCGTTACATATTTGGCAACTTCCAAATAGATCTAACCTACATTATTGTGTTAAGAAATAAAATATTATCAGGGAAAAATCGTCCGGTAAGTGAAAATCCACCAAGATCGATAATGTATAATGATGTTTTATTCTACAGACATGCGCACACAAAATCCACAAAACACAGCAAAAATATAACCTCGACGAACACAAAGATATCACTTGTAGAAATTCACAACACAAATAAACGCAAAAGTAACAATTCAAAATAATAAAAGTAAATATAAATAAAATAAAAATGAGAAAATTTAATGGATTAATTGGTTTAAATTCTTTACAGTTTTCGTTATAGGGCTCAGAAGTTTCTAGCAGGACCTGTGAATTCTGGCTCCTAATAATAGAAATATCGCTATATAAACTGAAAACAGCATTTCAAGAGAGTTGGTATAATCTTCAATTTATTATTATTATTATTATTCAGAAAGGATAAGAAAGTGATGTCTTATATGCGTTCGACTTAATCAAAATTGAATTAGTGTAATTTTAAACAAATAATACTTTTTGTTTCCAGATGACTCATTCTGATAAAAAGAAATGAAGTTGAATAATTCATCAGAGACGAAAGAGGCTAAATTAAATTCAATTTTACGAACAAATTTATTTTTTTATCTCACAATTAAGAAAAATTATACCGTTTGAAACTTGTCACATTAGCAACAATTTTTCAGTTAGCATAAATACTAGGAAAATTAATGGAATGCCCTTAAGATTGCAAACCAATAGATACTGCTTATCGAAAATACAGAACGAAAAGGAAACAGACGGTCAAAACCTTGATCGGAAATTCGATTTCTTATCGATTCTACGATAAGATAATCGATTTTTACACTCCATTAATACAGGGTATAAAAGAAGTGTGATAAAAGACGTCAAAAGCCATCTCAAGTTTCGAGAGAAGAAAAAAAGTGAGTTATGAAACATTCTTTCTTGAAGTAATTACTTCGGTTGCTACTCCCAGATTGCTTAATATCCGGCTACTTCCGGATTATCATTCCCATTTCCCATCTCCTTTCCTGGGAAAGATGGGAGAGAAAAGACTTGTTGATTTTCTTCGATTAAATAAGTCTTTTCCCGCCGGTAGTGCAATCGCTATTCCAGTGAGAGGACAATTTTAAAGCGGCAATTTAAGCAGAGAGATAATGTCGGTGAAATTCAATCATTGGAACAGTCCGGGAGATAGCATCAGTACGGGTGCTCTATCTGAAATGAGATCACCGATTCGAATAGATCTCATCACAGGGCCTTTTAGAGTGGTTGCGAGATTGAACTGACAATCAATTAAGACGGAAATAACAAATGCAGAGTTAAAGTAATGCCGAAATAAAGCAGGCACATTTATAACACTATCGTATAGGACTAAGCGATAATTGTTATAACACTTAATCAT
Organism: Argiope aurantia; assembly: GCA_026543865.1. Taxonomy (NCBI): domain Eukaryota; kingdom Metazoa; phylum Arthropoda; class Arachnida; order Araneae; family Araneidae; genus Argiope; species Argiope aurantia. The sequence continues at coordinate 980,802 of JAPMOR010001042.1, forward strand.
TTCCCATTAGTTACTTTTAAACCTTAGCGTTAAAAAAATTTATATGTTTAACTATTTCATAGTAATTTAAAAAGTCAAAAAATAACGATGCATAGAGAAAGAATAAATACTGAGACATTCGAAGAATTTCAAACCCTAAAAATCCGTACTTCAGCAAGCACTTATTAAAAGCTCTTGGAAGTTTGGTCCTATAAAATAATGAACTAACAAAATAATTAAAAACGCTTTTAATGTGCCCATGATTATAAAGGTTACTGCTACAACCATCAAAAGGAAAATTCACGAACTTCAAAGCCTGCTTATATAATGATCAAACTAAAATTAATGATTTAGATTCTTATAAAAAGCACGAAGCCATTTCAATTCAAATACTTAAAATAACCAGTTGCAATGATCCCCTTAAAAGTTTTCTTCGAGTTCTCTAACATATATACTTATATTACCAATCGCAAACAATAATTAAAAGAGCATATTAGAGTGCGATCATTAGTTTTTTCTAATCAATTTCTGGGATATGGTTAATAAACAAATAAAATAAATCGAAAATGCAATTAGAACGCATTTTTTTCCCCTACCAAATGTAATGAAAATTTGACATAGAACTACAACTGCAGTCACAAGATGACTTACCAAATTTCATATATTTAAGTCACTGAATTTACATTCTAACGAAAACACAGATTGGTAAACCGCCAAATTCTTAATGGATTTGATTTCAAATTTGATACATATCTACCTTTTAGATTTTAAAAAATGAGAAACCAAATTTTACCTGTATAGCTCCTTTCATTTTGTAATTATCGTTTTAACATATTAGTATATTCGGATAGAATTTCCCTAAATAGATTTCAGTCAAAATTTAATAGAAATCTACCAAATCGGTATAAACACTATATACTAAATTTCATGTGGCTATATCAAAGTGCTTTTTAGTTATGGTGTTAACAGAATCAGTGAAACATATAACTACAAAATTATATATTTCGGTCTCGGAGAAACCTCGAACTTGAAGATTCGCCAAGACTTCCAATTCGTCCGATGGAGTTTAAGTTTAATGAAAATTCGTAATATTCCATGCGTACTAGATACTTGAACAATAATTTTGAAATGCTGTAACATTCTAACAAAATTGAAACAGCTATCATTACTGAAAACAAAGTTATGATGTGACAATCATAATGGTTTGGTTAAATGACAGAGACAAGTGTTTCAATATCTATGCAATCTATTAATGAAAATTATTTGATTAGTATTGCTGTGAGTTTATTATTATGTAACATAATGTGCATGGAATAATGCAAAAGTAATGAGTTTTCCCAATATATAACAATTTCGAATCGTCCGATATAAAATCTGGACTAATACATAATGACACGCGTTTTAAGATCTAAACAAATATTTGATAATCCTATTAAAAGCTAAGTGCAAATGAAATAGAATGTTTCAGGACATCTGTAAAAGACTTGCGAATGCAGACAACAAACAGAATAAACTGTACTACAAAGATAATCAACTGTGAATTATAATATAAAAAAAAATTACAAAACATTTGAAGTTTGGCATCCCAATGTTGGCAGATAATTTAATTTATAATTATAATAACAGCAAACAATAATTATATCGTAATTATCAACGGCAAAATAAAAATTTGCAAAACAGAAAAAGACCAAAAGAGGAAATTAAATATATGAGCAAACGCCTGGTTAACTAAATCCTTCTAAAAGGTGTTTTATAAATGGTATATTTCAAGTCAGCATACTGAAAGAATTTATTTTTAAAAAAAAGTTGTGGGAAAACAAATACAGATAAAAACCTAAATTAGGTCTTTTTAGAAAAAATTAACGTGAATAATAAAGTGTATACACATCTTCCAACTTTCTAAAATTGATCTTAAATATGCATAGCCAGAAAAACAGTATAAAAAGTAATTCACTCGTTAACGATAAATAAAGACGAATGCAATTGAAAAATTTTCCCGAATCAAATTACAATGTAGTAGCATTTAAATTCTATTAAAAATAAATAAAACAAGGAAACAACATGCCATAGAAAAGAAAGCGAAAGGAAAGGGTAAGAAAAAAAAAACAAAAAAACCTTAACAGCTTAAAATTCAGGATCGGAAGGGAGGGACGACAAAAATTAAATACCATTCCATTTAAATACAATTTTACACAAGAGAAAAAAAGATAAAACAGAGAAAAAAAAAGTTAATTAAAATAAATTACGAAACAGTAACAGTGGTATCGTCGCTTAGTTCTCCCCCGCATCATAATCTCACTGAAAGATACATTTTATTTCCCAGCCAGCTAAGCCATCAATGCAATCGCCTTGGGAGGAACATAAGTAGGCAAATAAAAATTTATCCTAGATTGGAACAAAATTGGAAAGAACTGCACCAGATCAGAGAGGGAAAATTAAGGAGAGGGAAAGGAATGGGAGGAAAAAGTGTACTTTTAAGGTCAATCAATATCATTCGAATGTCCTAGTGAATTTTCAATTATCTAGTAGAAACGCAGCAAACACAGCTGGCGGATCTCTTATTTCCAGCCCCAAATACAGCGGAACCTTTATTTTAGTTCTAAATGGTAAGAATAAAAGAAAAAACAGAAACCAGATTATAAAAAAGTACATATAGTATATAAAAAAAAGGATAACAATCGATATATTTTAAGCATTCTTGTTGGAAAAGATGGATTTCCGAAGTGCAGAAACAACTCGCAGGTGTCATATCATTCTAATAAATAAAAATGGTCATGTGTAGCATATAAGAATATTTTTGCACCATAATTAGCATTTAATATAAATAGATTTTATAAAACTTCTAAAGCACACAGATGCACAACTATTTATTGAATACAAAGAAAATCATACGTATTTCTTGATTACAGAAGTTGTACACGAATAAAGGTCCCATGAAACTAAGATAAATTTCTAAAAGAAATATATATTTCTGAATTTATGACACAGAATGGCCTATTCAATTCGGCATCCAAATATGAATCTGTGATACCGCTTCCCTATACTGCTAAGGGTTTCATTAAAGATATTTTAATTTATTTTGAAACTTTCTCAACTCAATGACCTCAGGTTTTAACAAACAAACCTAGTGACCACTTGGTGACTAAAATGAAAGTTCTGAAAATGGCAATAATTGTTGCGAATTGATGGTTTTGAATTGTGGATGATATCGCTATTAGGTGATAAAATTCGTAATCTTTCGTACAGCTTCTGTAGTCTGACACGAAGACTATAAAAACTCGAGAGCGAGAGAAATTAAATCAGTCTAAAGTGTCTCTTCAAAATGTTGATTGATGAATACTATTGATATGCTGTTATTTAGTGATTTATTACTGGTAGAACGTAAATGACTTTTGACAAGTACTTTCCGTATGCAAGTTTCGGCTGTACTTTGATGCGCATATTTTGAATTTCTTATGAAATAAGGCATCATTATTCGATATAGAGACTTCTAGCAGCACAATCACCAGGCGGATTTTCCGTAACAATGCCTTTCAATAAAAATAGGTTTTAAAAAATTGGATCGCAAAGAGTTATTAATTAATTGTTCTTAAAACTCTTAATTAATTGCACATAGCGCGTTCTGAAAATATAACTTAATTCGCAGGTGAATCATAATTGGAATACATTATGATCAAATACATATCATACAGTGTAATTTGTAAAGGTAACGATACATTTTGACGTTAATCCGTGTACAAACACATGTCATTTGTTGCACAGGAATATATAATCCGACACTTGACGTGCTAAAAGATGCTGTTCTATTGAAAGTGAATTGTATAATCTAGTCATAATCATCCAAGTTTACAACATATGATAGTTTTGATTGAATAGCACAGCAATCTTTAGACGCCAAGAAAAGTGACCCCCTCTCTTCGCCAATACATATTTTTTACAAAATAAAAATACTGCAATTTTGTAATAAATATGTACCGTCTCCAATACATATTTTTTACAAAAGTTTCTAGTTACACAAGCTTTTCTTCATGAATTGTTGTCACTTGCATCATTAGTTTTTAATGATCACGATGAATAGTAATCTGGAAAAATGAATTTTTCTAAATGTGTGAGTGCATGATGACATCGTCAGTTAGGAGAGCAATATAAAAGAAACGTCGTTCGCTCATTCCTTTTAATTATGTCACACATATTAAATGGATATTTGGTTTTCATAATTGTTTTTCAGCTAATATCTCTTTAATGCTTGGCGAAATTCTGTTAACTTACCTAACAAATGAATATAACAACACTTTAATAGAAAAAATATACGAAACCGTTTCTTAAAAGCATGAGTTAAAACAATAACTTGAATTATAAGTTTGTTCAGTTTAGTTATATCAACGTCCTGTATTAAAGCAACACTAAGGCTATTTTGGGATGAGCCTCGTAATTTTCAACCACGGTCAGATAACGAGGAAGACA
>JAPMOR010001042.1:985254-1035941 GCA_026543865.1 Argiope aurantia
TTTTTTTTTTTTTTGAAAGTCATTATTCTCAAAATAGATTCAAGACGAATGTTATAGAACTATGGATCACCTAAGTAAGTCATTTCCTTTTATCAAATTAGCGAAGTACAATGTTCTTAAGTTTTTGACTCTAAAAAGATTTACTATATAGTATGGCTTTATAAATATTGCTTTGGTTCTTTTTTTTTGTCTATAGTTTTTTTTTTTATTTCCTTTCATAACACAGATTATTTACTGAAAACCACAGATTTCTTAGTACGGAAATATTTGAAAAGAAAGTCATTTAAATTTATTAAGGAAGGTAATAGGGTAACCTCAATAAAATATGAGAGAAATGATAATGAGAACGAAACGAGACTACGATAACCCTAGGCAAATATTCAAAAATACATTTGTAAATAATCTCCCGTAACAGCGAACTGATTATCTTCCCAGAAATATCACGTATCGAAAATTTGTAATATTCAGAATCGTTATTTTAATGAATTCTGCTTTCAAATTGAAAACATACTGAAACTAGAATCCCTCCTGGCTACAACAATGAAAATATATAATTTGCATGCATTGCTTATAATACGGACAGATTACATATGAATAAAATTTCTCCTCAAAATTATAGTTAGATATATTTGAAATTGACAAGAGGTGGAAAGTTGATAGAGACTTTATCGCCAATGAATGTTTTAATACACAAATTAAATTCCATTAATATTATTAATATTAAACTTTAATCAAATTTATTAATTGTTTACACACATAATAAGTTCATATTTAGGAATTTTGAACAGCACATAACAGAATAATAACTTTTTAACTTGCGTCATTAAACTAAAATTGCGGATTCAAGTTTTAAATAAGCTCTGCAATATTTGGAGTTGTCTGTGATTGTAGCGATTAAATAAGCTTCTTCGGGGGGAAGGGGATACTTTACACATATATTTATTCAAGTCTGAAAAGGCTGATATCGCCGTTATTCTTATGGGAATCATTCACATGAATCATATTAATTTTTTCCTCTACTTTTGTACGACTTTCTCTGAAGTAAGTACATAACATTTACTAGCTCCATTTTCAATCAACTACATCTTCAGAAATTATAATTGCTTCGAAATAATAACAAAAAAATATTTTAAAAAACAACAACAACTGGAATTTAACTAAGTGCTAACTATTGATCATTCTAACCCTTTACGAATTCTTTCTGTTTTCTAATAATAAGACATAATCAATTTTACGTCATCATAGAATGACCTAAGCCAAACTAAAGAATGTCATTCAAAATTCTGAATTCCGATTTTTTTTTTTTTTAAAGCTCCATTAGAAATATTCTGGTCAGTATAATAAAATTAGAAAATAAGAATAATATGAAACTTCTAATAAATAAAAAGAAATTTAGTCAAAACAGATTTTAGGCGAATAAAAGCCATACGTTTTAAGTTAAAATGATATTTTGTAGACTAAATCATGTTTCTTGTGGAGAGGCGTAAATTCATTCATGCAATGAAGAATTTACACATCTCATCAAATCTAAAAATAGTAAGTATATTCCTTATTAAGGGAGTTCATATCTGACAGCGTGTAAAGAATGCGGTATTAAAGTTAGTTTATTATCGATTTCTTTTATTTGAATTTTAAATGTGATAGAGGTAAGGTAAAATTAATAGGTAAGGTTTTCGTAGGTTGTTTGGCTAGTTGTAAAGGCTCAAAGGTCAGAAGAACTGAGGGGAAACCAGCGGGAATTATTGCACCAAAGCTTTCTAGCATATTATCTAATAAAAGTATATTATTCCACCCCAGATGGAAAATTATACACCATGAGCTAAGGTAGAGAACATCTTGCATGACAATAGCTTTCAATAGTTACGAAATATTAATCTATGGCGTGAATCTAGCCTATTTTACTGCATCTGTCGCAAGATCCTTGGGGAGGTTTTTTTTTTTTTTTCCCCCCCCCCCCGATTAATTCCTCTTATGAGGTTAACAGGACTCGAAAATCGAATTTGCGTTTTAAACGTATTTAAGCCAAAATTTGGTATAGAATTACAATCGTTGTCATAAAATCACATATCAAACTAGATATATTTAAACCAATGCATCTTTGAATGACCGCGTTTACATGCTTGTGAAAGTACAGACCGATAAACGGCCAATCTCTCTCTACCCCTTTTTGTATTTGGCTACTATGGTATACTTGGTTGGTGTCTGCACTGCAGATGTCAAATTTGTGTACTGAATATTATCCATTTAGATCTGGTCGTTTTGTAACTACCTCATTAATTTCTATTCGAACAGTCGGACAGACAGACTTCCAAATGGAATTTTCCCAAAAATTGTTAGATATCTACAGATTTATTATAAAGACCATATATCGTTTCACTCGTCTCGTTCAAAGCGACTACTGAGTTATTTTAGACATGATGCCAAAAAATGAGTTTCCGAACTCAGGAAGGTCTAAAAAGTGGAAATTCGTCAAAATCCCGAGATTGGTTATTCTGAGCTTTACAATACTTCCTCTGCAATTCGTAACGAAAAAGTAAAAAACGTAGTCAAAGGAAACTTGAATGAAACAAACAAGAAACAACGGCTTTTCCATCCTCTGCGATTTTCACAGACTGCGGGGCGACCTCGAAACTTTGAGGGAGCTTGCCAAAACTTGCCTCCGCCAACACGTACCGCGCATAAATATCGACCGGAGCTGCCTTTGGAGAGAAGGGAAACTCGTACTCACTTCGGCATACTCCAACTCCCTGCTGTAGGCGAAGGTGGCGTCCCCGCTCGGGGGTCCCTTGTAGGGGGAGGGTTCGGACAGGTTGAACATGGCCAGGTGTTTCTCCACCTCCTCAGGGTCGGCCAGGATGCGGGTGGGCACGAGAGGCGCGTGGCTGCGCAAGGAGGCGCACGAGGCCGGATCGACGGGCCTGGCCACTATGAGGCGCACGTGGGAACCCGACTGACGGAGGACCATGGCCACCTGCTCTGAGCCCATGCCGCGCAGGTTCACCTCGCCGATCTGCAGGATGTGGTCCCCGCTCTGCAATCGGCCATCCTGAAGAAAAAAAGCATTATTAGTTGACAAATACATGCAAAAGATATGAAATCATATATATAAAAAAATTATAGGAGAATCATAGATGTATTACAATGCAAAGTAACAAAAAACTTTTGGTGTTTACTAAGTTCTAAGAAAAATAGTTTTTTAAAATTTAAATTTAATAATATTAAGAAAATTTTGCTAACTTTTACAAGAAAAATTTGCTACTTCTCATTGTAATAATTCCATTATTTACTAAGTTTCAACAAAAATAATGATGAATTCAAAAAAAAATCCACAAGTCTTAAGTTTTTAATCGTTTTTACCTTCAAACGTTAAATGTTCGAAAGACTACATATAATTATACATAAGTCTCCATTACATTTTAAATTTCGTAAATTTAAGCAGATCATAATATCAGGGCTTAGCAATCAACAAATAATTTTGGTGTTTGCTATGATCTATGAAAAATAATTGACAAATTCAAAAACAAAAAAAAAGCCTCAAGTTCTCAATAACTTTTCTTCTCAATAATTAATCCTTCGAATCCAATAAATTTATGGAAAAAAATCAATGATAATTAGAAAAAGTTTCAATGTAATTCTACAAATGCTAGAAAGAGAAGTACATAATTTTCCATTACATTTTAAATTTGACAAATTTACGATGATCATAATAACAGGGTGTTTGCAATTCAAGAAATTAGCTCATGGAATTCAAGCTATTTTTCTAAATATAATTCTAAAATTTGGAGGGCGAAACTAAATTTTCTTAATCTATAAATGCTTAATTTCAGGACGATTAACATTTCACTACCTTGACCAATTGCATTCTAATGTTGTTGTTTTTTGGGGGGTGGTCTTATCTAAATGATCGCGCTATTTAATAGTTTTAAATAGGTTTATACCAACCATTAGCTAAATTTGGAAGTCAATTATTTTAAGTCTTTTTTTTTTCTTTTAATTTATTTCAAGATAATGCAAAGAAATCGAAAGTAACTTTTATTTACTTATATTTTAAATCCTATATATTTATATCTATGATCCTATATATTTTAAATCTTGTAATGTTAACGTATTTAAAATAAAAATCATTAAATGGTTTTCCACTGATTTTTCGTTTATCTTTCTAGGGGAAAAATTATAAATGAAATTTTATAATATTGTTATTTTAATATCGCTGCTTTCAGCATAAATTAAAAGAATTTCACTGAAGGTTATGCCTCAAATTAAACTAAGTGTTAACGAGGTACCAATAGTAAAAAAATTATAAAAACTTAAATGGCGTATTAATTTTAAAGGAATACCATATATAGCACAAAGTCTGTTTCAGACATAATATGCCATTTTTTTCCCCCCAAATTTCAGTTACATTTTTAGATAAAGATTTTGAAAGAATGAATACATGATTATATTAATAACTTATTTGAAATTATTTAAAAATACAAATCAATACAATTAAAACAAAAAATTATATTAAAAAAATTTAAATAAAATTTTTTTTAAAAAAAATTACAAAAATCTTGAAAATATTTTGGAACTGAAAGTTGTGCGACATAAATAAATTACATGATTTTTTCAACAAATTTTGATATTTTTTTCCCCTTTGTCAGTAGACACTACTAAATTCACAAACACTATTTAGTGATAAAAACACGCTAAAAATGAGAAATATTACACATAAAAAACGTTAACTTTTTAAGAGAAGATCATAGGGTATTAACAATAGCAACGAATAAAACCTGAGTGAATGAACTCCATAAATAGCACAAATTATTTTTCATGCATAACATTTGGCATTATCTTCAATGCCATTGAAAGAAAAAAATAAAATAATAAAATAAAACATTTTCAATTAGGTTTCGAGAAAGAATGATGAAATTCAACATATTTTCAACGTAAAGAAAAATTCTGGTACTACAAACGATCGAAAAACTTAATACTTTAAAAATGCAGTTCGCCATTAAATGACACAATGTAATAAAAAAAAATAATATAAAGTATTCGCTATAGTTAGTTATATTCATATTCTTGTAACAGAAAAAAATTATTAATTGTACAAATCATTAAGGATAACGTGTGCGTTCGTGCATATAAGTAAATGTTAGCGCACGCAGATCATAGCGTTTAGCCTATAGCTACTAAATTTGAGATAAATAAACTTAAAGGTGAAAATGTGCTCACGAAAAAATTTTTATTTTCTTGAAATTTTAATTAGAAAAAAATCGTTATATTAGTTAAAATTAAAAAAATTCCGCGATAGCTTTCAAAATTGTCATTGCATAAAAATAATTTTTATTCTAAAAAGTTTAATTCAGGAATAGCCGTTTTAATAACACCACTTTACAGCATATTTCTTTTTTTCATTTTTGACAATTTATTTTTCTATCATTTTTAACATTTTATTGTTATGATGAAATTGAAACCGCTTCAGTGCTTCATCAAATAATAAACTGTCTGGTTTCTGACATTGTTAAAATTTAAGGAAGAAAATGTTCGTTTATTGTTTCTGTAAATTTAATTCAAATCAAATCAATATTCCGACGAGTCAGCTGGTCACAAAAAGTAATCAGTAATAAAATAATTTCTTTTTTCAAGAAGAATGAAATAGAATAATTTGTTTCATTTTTCAAGAAGAATGAAATAGAATAATTTGTTTCATTTTTCAAAAAGAATGAAATAGAATTTATTCCATTTTTCAAGAAGAATGTAGTAGAATAATTTGTTCCATTTTCAAGAAAAATGTAGTATAATAATAATAATTTGTTCTATTTTGTAATATAGGAATAGGAGAAGAATGTTTTTCTTTTGAAAATTTTGATTGCAACGTTGATACAATTCATGACAGAACATATCATATGCGAATGCCCTAAGTACCGTTTTCTAAGGATAAAATATTTCGGAAGAGATTATCCAAATTTGAAAAGATATAATTGATTAACCTTACCATGTTCATTCGTTTTCATTTTTACTTGACATCAATTTCATTCGTAATATTTAATTTCTATTTTCACTTTGTTCTTTTAGCTTTGCATCCCCCCTTACTGTTATTATATATGTATATATAAAATCTTAAGTTAACACGAGTTTGGCATAGCTCGGCTAATATTGGCCCTCGGACAGAAAAAAATGAATCAATCAATCATGAAATTTCTGTTCTTGCCAGACAGAATTTAGGAACATAGATATGAAAGAACTAAAGTTCACTCTCCCCACACACAAACACACACTTAAAATGCCCTTCAAACACCATCGACGGAATAGCGTATACTTTCAAAGATTGTTTAAAAGTCACCCCCAACATCAGTTTTCAGAGGTAAGTAAATTTGAAGAAATAATAAAATAAAAGAAATTTCAAACAAGGCACATTTAATAAATTGTGTCATTTTAATATTTTAAGCACCTACATCATCATGCACCAACGAATTTCGCAGAAGCTAACATGCTTCATTTTCAATCACTCATCATGCAAGAAGCTATTTCCGTTTTCAATTTATGAACACATGTATATAAATTGGAATGTGAAAAATTTATCACATGACGACAATTAGTAAAATGACATGAACGTGGTGCCGCTGGCAAGTCAATTGTTGTTTGCCAGGTGACATCAACATGGTGCCAATGTTATGTCATCACGAGCTGTTACGAATGATTTTCATATCAAATGAGAAAAATCATAAATTGAGCGTGTAAATCTCGCAATAATTCGTTACGTTTGGCGGACTATTTTGCTACATTTGGTTTTAGTGTTAGTTAAATTAACGTCTCCTTTTGAAAATAACACTAGGGCTATTTTGGGACGGACCTCGTCATTTTGAACCGTGTTCTGATGACGAGGACGACACCTGAGCTGGCATCCCTTCTTCAAACTTCCGTACCACATCAGCAGGAGTACGGATTTAACGCGCATCATGCCCGCTTACATGACGTTTCCGAAGCCAAAACCTTGCCACTATGCCAGGAAAAGAAGATGGAAGTAACTATCATTGAAAATTTTCAGAAACGACTACCTGACATTGTAAGCCAATATCTGTGTGGTTTATGATCAACATATATTTTATAATAGTTTTAAACTACCGCTACTATTGGCATTTAAATATTGAGTAATCCAGTTTATATGGTGACAATCGTTGACCACATGAGGCCAAACGACTGAATAAATCCTCGTCAAAAATTCAAGGACGAATAAATGCATAATGGGGGTGGGGTGAGAGAACAGGCAGAAAAATTGCTGTTCAAACACATTTCCAATGTCTATGGGCATAAAAGTCTGTGCATGAATGCTTTGATTTCACACTACAGAAAGATTTCTGTAGGATCACGTGACCTCCAATTGTTCTGCTCTAGAATAAACGAACTTCCAAGATCCAACAAAACACAATCTAGAGATGCTTTATTTCAAATAATAAGACTACATCAACGCAGCAAAGGATAAGTCACAAAAATATGTTTGATCTTCCCTATTACAAGAAGTTTTAAGTTTGAATAACTGAGCCCTTATCAAGCCAAATAAGATTAATATTTACTGCCTTTTAATATTCATTTCTGAAACTGGAAATTTAACCTAATCAACCATTCCATTTCCATTTGCCTGAATTAAAGCAGACCCTTTAGGATGAAAATTGATTAATTATGCTCTGTTAAATTATTTAAAACAGGTTTACAATTACAGTAATATCAGGGGAAGCGTCATATTCCGTTTCTCTAAATCTATAGAGTTTATAAATGAAATTCAAGTAGACCGAAAAGAACATAAATGAGAATGAAAATGATGAATTATGCCCACCAATCTCAACATTCTGAATCATCATTATATCGATCCTTTTTGATTAGGCATTCGTTTAAAAATCGCCTTAACATTATCTCCTAGAGGTAGGAATTTTAAATTGTGGACAGAATTATATCTCGAGTAGAGATATAATTCTTAGATTATAATACCCGAAACAAGTAATTCAATTATTCATGCTCGTATTTAACACTAAGTGTACTGGCATTTTTCCAATAAACTAGAGTTCCCATTGGAAAATAGTCATATTATCGCTGGTGGTAGTTTTAGTATTAATCTAAAACTAACACTTTAATTATTCCCCACCCCTATTGTTAAGAAATAATACATTTTCAATTTAAGATCACGATTATTTTAATAAGTTGGTATACATAAGAAATATACAAAAAATGTTACAATTCAATTTACTTTTGCTTGATATTCAATCAATCAACCGAATGCCAATTTAAAATAGGTCAATCAGCAAAATTGCTGATTGCAAAACGTACGCACTAAATTGCAAATATCTACAAAACATTTCGAAAACTGAATTAGGCAAACACGATTCAAACAGTCCAGTGAGATTTAAAAAAAAAAAATATGTAAATTGTTAATTAAAAAAAAAATGTTCGCAACAATTGGTTGGCGCTTTTTCGGTGATATTAGGTTTCATGCATGATTTAGAAAAATATATATTAATTTCATCTTTTTATTCATAATCTCGTTGCTATTATTTTGATTAGCGACCATGATTAGTAACTGCGATCTCAGTAAAGGTCTATCTATATTATTTAAATACACCAGCGGGAGTGGTCTTCCCAAAACTTTCTAATAGACTTACCGTGCTAGAGAACGTCATGAATAGCATTGGCGTAAAATGGTTACAAGATATCAACTTTTGGCGTGAATTTAGCATTTTTAATGAGCCTATTGCGAAATCTTATGCTATTTATGCGACTTATGCTATTTGACGATTAATTCCTAGCATGCCGTTAATAGTATCCAAAATCGAATTTGTGCTGTAGGCACATTTTCCTCAACCGATTGTAATAAATATTACAAAAAAAAAATTGCACTTGTAATTACAAAAATTCCGTGTCAAATTTGATATATTAAATTACTGCAGTTTTGAATTTCAACGTTTACATGTTTCTGAAAGTACAGATCGACAGGCAACCAACCCTTAATTGGATTTGGCTCAGCGTTTACAACTTTGACAAGCGTTTACAATACAGATGTTAAATCTGTGTACTTAATTTTATCTATCTAGCTCTCTTCGTTTTGTAATTATTGTGTTAAATTATATTCGAGCAGTATGACAGACCGACTTCCTCTAAGTATGTTCTACTCAAAATTTAATAGAAATTTGCAAATACGGTGTAAAGACTTATACAAAATTTCAACTATCTTGCTCTAAGCGTTTTTGTGCTATCTTTGTCACAAACAGATAGACAGACGGTCATTTTCCAAAAATGTGTTTTCCGAGCTCACAGACATTTAAAACGTGGAGAATCATTAAATTCTCGCTTTCGAATTTTTTGACGATTACTATACTTTCACCATATTACGAATACGAGAAAGTAAATAAATAAAATTTTAAATAACTGAATTATATGTATTTTTAATCTAATGATTAAACGTGATTGGAACCCAAAGTTCCCAGTCGAGTCTAAGGATTAATATCAGAGGAATTATATGGAATGAAGATATTGGATTAAATATAGTCCAACTGGCATTAATTACATGAATCCAGCATTACATGAAACACATAAATAAGTCATGACGGAAATTCATTGATTTATACTTCTCTCAGTAAATCCAGATAAATTTATGTGTAAAATGAAGTTCCATACTTCGATTCTTTCTAATTTAAGGAGCCCCGAGATGGAGTTGACGCACAGAAATATGATGGTTTTAAAATGCTCAACTTTCCCACCCAGACTGAAAAGAACACGAGAACTAAAATGATGAATAAAGTCAGTCATTCCCTGTCTCTTAAACCGTCATTCAATTTCCATCGACAGATTAGCGCAACCTTTCTCGTTCGGGGGAGGGGGGGTCGTTTAAAAGTCTCCTCTCTATCCTTTCGGAGCGGGGGGAATTTTGAATTATTGATTAAAATGTCGAGAAGAAAAGCTTCGTCTTGACACGGCCGAGTCAAGGCTTCGATGGAAGAGAATTAATTAAGCATAAAAGTACAAGATGTGTTCAAGAAGATTTCTTCTTTAAAAGTTTCACCGCCCGAAACTTGGCAATAATTCTTCGATAAAATAGAAGAGAAGAGGCCTTGTAAATGGGGAGGAGAGGCTATGTAAGCTAATGTTAAAATAAACCTACCTGCATAAGATGATGCTTCCAACTACATTTTATAAAACAGAAAATTAAATTTTGTACTAAAAATATTACTGAGTCCTCTGGTCGATAAGTAATTGAAAAGTTAATTTAAACTAATATGATTCAATTTATATTTTTGATAATTATAATGAACTCGTTCACAAAAACTTTTACGGTTTTTGTATTCTTTTTCCTTTACCTCTTTTGAAATAATTAATATTAAAAAGAAACTCGATAGCAATAATTTTATTCATTCGAACTGGAAATTTTTACTTTTAACTCTTTTCTATTCATTTTTTTAACCAAATTAACATTGGTCTGTTAGGCAATTAAGGGATAACTAATACAATACTATTACAAAATGTTGAAAACAAAATATATATATATATATATATATATATATATATATATATATATATGATTAAAAGAATGGATTACAGTAGAACAAGAAAGGACTTGAAAGCCACTGCTCTTATAATCATCATATATCTCCAGATTTAAATTCAGAAGAATTGAATGTTTCTATGTCTGTATGTATGTATCCGCAAACAGCAATTCATCTGACAGAAGTGGTGTCCCTAAAATTTTCTCGCATACTCTTCCATAAGTCTTATCCCTTTCCCCCTTTTATAAAACCTTGGTAACTGGCAAAGCCACGTAAGGCTTTGCATGGTATTACTAAACAATAGTAACGACATATAGATGTTTAACATCAATTTAGCATTTTTACAGAATCTATTGTGCAAATATAGATTTTGTACGGGTTTTTTTTTTTCCCCGATCGGCTGAAATCAGACTCTAAAAGAGAAATTATAACTGTAGTTACAATATCCTATACAAAATTTCAGTGATTTAATATATTAATTTTACATGCATTTGAAAGTACAGAACGATAAATAGTCCTTCGACAGATGTGATTCATACTTCGATAAAGATTTCCAATGTAGATGCTAAACCTAAGTGCCACATTTTATCTCTCTAGTCCTATGCGTTTTGCAATTATCGGGTTTACTTACACTCGGGCAACCGGATTTCATTTAGGCGGATTTCGTTCAAAATTAATAGAATTTTTGAATTTGTTTTATCTATCAAATTTAAACCTTCGGGGGAGCACTTCGAAATGAAGATGAGATGCTTCCGGCATGGTGGTTGAATCTCGCCACCCTGAAGGGTACACAAATAGGTGGGGGATCCGACTCCTCCCATCGATGACGGGACGTACTTCTATCGGAGAGGGTTGCACCGCGGCTGGTGATGGCCCTTAGGACTCAACCACAGTTCCTGCCAGTGTTGCTGTTGCGACGGTCCGGTCATTCAGTTTTATGGTTTAAAACCGTGTACCTTCGTGGTGGGTCGGAGACTCAGATGGTTGACTTATCTAAGTTGGACTAAGTTGACTTAGTTCTAAGCATTTTTGAGTAATAGTGTTCACAGAAGGAAGACATAATGCTAAAAATGTTTTTCGAATTCAAGGACGTTTAGGACCTGATACGTAAAGATTCATGATTATTTTGAATTCGAATTTTTTGACGATTAAAATATTTTCTGTGTACTTCGTATACAAAAAAGTAAAAATGTAATGAGCCAGATGAAGAAATTCAGCAAGTGAAGCTTAGCTTCCACTACAAAATAGATCGTTATACCAACAGCAACCATATTTAGCACAAAACCACTTTGGAGGCGAGCAAAAATAAACTTCATTTTATTTGATTCGACATTAAACTAAAATACAGCATTTTAAAATCCAAACACTTATTTTCCCAATGTTGCCACAATTTGTTGACAATTTTTAAAAATACACAGTTCATTTGAGAACTATATATTTCACTATTGTAATGAAAATAAAACCGTTTTCAATACTTTTGCAAATATTTTTATGTTAGATTGCTCCACCATTATTGATGATGAAAGAATGAAGCGCCCCCCCCCCTCCATTTTGAGAAGGTTTCTGCTTAAATTTCATAAGTAAGTAATTATGAAAATATTATAATGTGCGTCCGTTATTAAATACTGCTGCTATTTCAAGTAACACATTTGAATATGCAATAATATATTATCTATCTTATAAAGCTATGATTTTTCTTTATTGTATCGCACTGAATAATTGACTGAATCAATAAAATTTTTATTGATTAATTCTCGGACATAATACATAATTTAAGAACTATATTTGTCTGGTACACACAAAATTTTAAGGCTGAACGAATTTATTATTTATTCTTATATTCTTAATAAGCATGTTTAGCTTTAGCAAGAAAGTTATAGGACAATTCTTGTCATATTAAAGTGCAAATTTTATATAAAATAACTGAAAATTATGGAGATGCTTCGTACATTGAACAGAATGGTATCAGGCTACAAAAATAATAAGGTTTTTAAAATTATGTTGGTGTGGAAGTGATTAAGACCAAATTACATATAAAAAGATTTCACTGAAATTTTTAGCAATCACGAATCCCCACCAATCATCTGAACCCAAAATTGGCATATTGTAAAATAAAATTTTAAGAAAAATGTCCATATTTAGAAATTTTTTAAATATATTATCCTCTCACTGAATCAGCATGTTAAACTGTTTTCCATTATTATATTGATTTATCTCAAGATATATATACGTTATACAAATAAGGTTACAAATGCGTTGTATCTAAAAACAGCGTTCGTTTATTTATATAAAAATATCAAAATGCCAAAAGTAGTGTTACAAAACATCTCCAAAATCTATTTATGGGTTGCATGATAAAATATTCAAGGGGTTCATTATCAAATAACACACTTAACTTATACGAAAACGCGATTCGCAAGTAACAGAAAACAGACGAAGCAGCACATGCAGTACAGAATACAAAAACAACAAATCGTTATTAAAATCAATCGCAATTTTTGGCTATCAGTAATCCAAAGAAAGAATGCATTTGAATTCAATTCTACAATTCTTTCTTGGCACAACTGACTACTCCAAAATGGACTAAGTCTCTCAGGTTTTTACAGCTTCCGAGACAAGGCATCGAATGTTCTAGAACAAACACCAGAAATAGAATCGTAATAGAGCTGTCGAATATTCTGAGTTCATTATTTTTGTTGCCAAATTCATTGCTAAGTCGCCTAGACCGGAGTCATTTGTCCAGACATCTATCCAGCATCCAATAGAGATATCTGTAAAACTTGCTTCTTATCATGTGCGCGGAAAAACAATACTGCAGATTTGCATCAGTATCTATTTATCTAAGTCATCGTAGCTATAATAAAATCATATATATATATATATATATATATATATATATATATATAAAGCGCATTGTATTATTATATATATATATATATATATATTAGAAAGATTGAAGACACGGAGAGGAAAACAGGCCAGATAACAAATTGTCTATAACTGTATTTCTATTCAATTTTATGATGGTATAAATTTCTTTAAAGCCAATTTCCGGAATTATGTCCGAAAAAAATATAACAGTTAGCAAATCGTCCATAGAAATTGTATATTTTTGTTTCCTTCTTTGAAGAGTTTATTTATTTATTCGAGCTAAAGGAAAAAACGTTTCGAAAATGGCTGAAGGATAACCTGAATTTTATGTAAATATGCCTTAATTAAAAATACGAAACGCACTTCCATTCAAAATTTGCAATGTGGATTTTTACTGACACAACTTAATATCATTTTCTATCTTTCGAAAATCTACATAAGTTTTCCACTTTTCAAAATCTACATAATTGCCATTATGAAAAAGAGAAAATGCATCCAAAGTAACATCATACATTTTAGCTAAGAGCAAAATTGATTTAGGCAAGTTCCACGAAGTCTACTTTTTTCAAATTTCCCGAAAATAAATAGCATTATGCTTAATGACACGAAGTGAATTGATTAGGATTTAATGGAAAGCTTTTAAGAATAAATTTGATTAGAAGCTTAATGTTTTTGCTACTCACGCACATATTTAACAAATATATAAATTTCAAACAAATAGGGCCGCACAGAAAAATGGGAGACTTTCTTCGCATTTAGATACGTTTCCCAAGTAACTTATAGTCGATAGTCTATTTCAAAAGTGCTCGAATCACGTGAGAGCGTTTCAAAGTGGATCAAAATGTCAACGTCGCCATTTTTGTTTCAAATTATTTAGCACCAGCAGGCAGAAATAGCTCAGAAAATCATCTTAAATTATTTCGTTTTAAACTGCCGAATAAATTTTATTTAATAACGAGTTACTCTGACGGTCAGATAATTCGCTGGAAATGTTGATTTTATTCATTTCTACTAAATTCATTACACACCATTTGATGTTTAAGTTCCTTTCATTAAAATATTTTTGAGCTTTAAATAGTTACATACATTAAAACTCTTTTATTTTATCCTTGTTCTCTTGAGTAATGAAATTTTATTATGGAATCAAGTCCGATAACATCATAGTGCTATTAAAATCATAACTGTCCCGAATAACCTGTCTCGTCATATTGTCTTTTGTAACGACTATTGTAACGACTTTCTAATACTTCACATAAATTACGCTGATAAGAATCACTCTTCTACAATATGAAACAATGAAGGAAAAAATAAAAATAATAATAAAAAAAAAAGATAAAATGTTATATATTCACGAGACAAAAAAACAACTTTAATTTTGCTTCATCAATAAGATTTATAACTGAAAGACATGCAAAAATTGTATTTTTTAAGTTAACATTCAGTACATTAAAATTAAAATGATGCAAACGTTCATTTCATGCAATAATATTTAAAGGCATTGCTACAGAAAATGCTAAAATATGTCTTTATTTTTAATTAATTAAAGTTACAGCTAAAAAAATTTTAAGTGGCTTCGAAATGCATATTTCTATCCTTCAAAAATGACGCTCACATCAGATTCCGTACATCTAGTATAAACGGTCTTTCTAGTTGAATGCATTAAGAATAGATATTCCTAATAACTACTGAGAGACACAGGTTAAAATATAAATCGGCAGGTATCAAAGCGCATTGTAATTTTCACTACATGACTAAAAAAGATTGACAAAACTTGGAAATAAATCCGAATTAAAAATTTCAAAATAATAATAATTTTTAGGACAAATTAAGTATAACATTCATAGACGAAAGATAAGAAAAATTCCCACTGTGTTTCTTCTTTCAATACTCACATTTAATCACAAATGAAAAAAAAAATGAATAACTATGTGATATTTCATTGCTCGTGATTTTTTTTTTCACTTTAAAATTCATCTTTCCTACAAACACAGAGTACTTTTTGAATTAAAATAGGCATTCCCCAAGTATAGATCTTATATAAATTTTATCCTTTCCGATAATACGAATTTTTCCTTTTTATTGCAAATAGAACATGAATTATAAAACTATTTTTTTTCGCAATTTTCAAATTTTTCCTATAAAAAACAGTTAATAATATCTATGCGAATAAAACGTAAAAATAAAGAGGAGTATTTATGCATGTTACTATTAACTTACAAAGTATTTTTTTTAAAGCACATATTCCTATATTTTGTTTAAAAAATAAATTGTATTTCACAGGGGGAGGGGGGAATTAAACAAAAGATAACTAAAAAAATTTATGCTTGATTACAGAAGACCGCAGTAATAGAAGGATAGTCTAATGAAACAAGAGCAATTGAAGTTCTAGAAGCGATCGATTAATTGACACAGGCCAGCTGTTAAAAATAGAAAAATTCTCAACATTTGATGGCACAAGGAATGAGGAAAGGAAACCAAGAATTTTAAAAATAGCAATGTAATAATATTTTATTGACTTCAATCATCTTTCCGCCCAATACTACGTTTTCTTCTTGCAGTTGAAAAAAAGCTACATTTGTTTAAGTTAATTATATGAGAAGTATTATTTTCATAGATAAGAAAAATGTGAGATATGTCCTCTCACAACACTGGAATAGTGTCAAAAATAAAATAATTTAAGAGAATAACCAATATATTACGAATTCTTTCAAGATGGTCAAATTCTGAAATATAAATCGCAGAAATTTGAAAGAATTTTAATTCGAAGCTGAAATGCAAATAGAAAAATTACCACCATTTTAGGGATTTCGAAAACTACTGCATAACTAGATTGCGGTATAAAACTGAATAAACTTAAATAAATTGCATTGTACACTGAAGCATAAAAACTATAACTAGTAAAGCTTGTTTTTAATTTGGTTTCTGGTAGCATAACAACATCCAATTGACATTTTTCTATTCTTTAAAAATATCATAAATTTTGGTTATTCGAATCTCCTTAATCCAATTGTTCCTCTCTTTTTAGCATTAAATTAATCGCATTAGTCATCTTATTTTGCAAGTAAATAAATATCGATAAAGAGAATCGCTGGTTTTAATTTTCTTTTGTACACAAATCATCTTTGAAATTTGCAGCAATTTTGAGTTCCTATTTCTAGTCAATAAACTATCATTTGTTAGTAATATAGGGCAAAATTAAATAACGATCAGTATTCCAAAAGCAGAGGACATCATCTTACCATTATGCAAAGTATAATAGAAAATGTGACCACGTAGAGGAATTGTGATCCTGGTAACAACATCTCGGATGTGACAGTCACAGGTTAATTAGTGAAAGTTTTAAAGAAAAATCTCATTTACGTAGTTTAGTGCATTAGCAATAAAAAATAAAAAATTGTAGTACATTTGAAATTCATATTTATAGTAACCTTAAAAGTGACTTATTTTCAGTGGAAAGTTTACAAACATTCAAATCAAAATTGCCAAAATCGGACAGAATATAGAATAATAAAAATTGCTAATCTCAGCTAATTAACCTTCGATACAATCCAGCATAGAAGTTTCCGATCCCAAAATTAAGTTTTATTCTTGTTTAGTTTCATTTAAACACTAATACATAAGTCAAGTCAATTTATAAACGTAAAAAAAAAACTAGCACAGTTGCTAGTTGCTAAAATAGAAATTCGGATTTCGCATTTCATAATGACGCAGACCAAAAAAGCGGGGGATATTTTTAACTATACCCAGCGTTACAGACGGCAATGGATGATTATATATACTTAGAATAGTAATCGAACATTAATAACTCTTGAAAAGTTTAGAAGGAAACATATCACAAACTGCCACGAATTTTGAAATGATATGTATTATATTAATACAAACAAAAGTAAAAGCATGTGTTGAAGCGAAATTATATAAAAATTATCATACACTATTAAGCCTACCTTCTTTTTTAACAAAATCTTTTCAGTATCACAAAATTAAAAATGTGTCCAAAATTATTGTAATTTCCATCTTTAAAGGACACAATCTAGCACCCCCCTTTTCTTCCCAAAAAATCGCATTATAGTCTAGATTGTCACTAGAAATAATCTAGTAACAAATGTTCTTAATGTTCTTTAAACCATAAGCTTAAATCTAATGACATAAAAGTTCCAGCTTAATCTAATCTTAATTTTGTTCCCTATCAGGTTCTCATTCAATGCAAAAATTAAAATTCTTCTATTAGTACCAGGAATAATTTTCCAGCATAATGATTCAGTTTTGTAAGGGTTCGATTTAGAAATTATACAAGGGCTATTTTTAGAGGATCGGGCAATTTTAAAATGAGGTCAGATGACGAAAACAACACCCTCCTATTTAAACATTCATATCACGTCAGCGGAAGAATATAAACTCTCGACGGCAGATTTAATGTGCACCAGGCTTATATGCACGACGGATCTTGGGTGAAATAGGGTTTCGAAGAATCGGGATAGACTGGTTGGTAGGATATTGGATTCGCATCCCTTGGGTTGCGAGTTCGAACCCCGCCGGCCGATATGTATATGGTGGCTGGTGCACGTTGTAGCCACAAAATCCTCCAAGTCCAAACAATACCAATGGGGGTACTGGATCATAGGTGATCGTTCTCTAATTCAGGTCTAAATTACGATCTGAGGATGAGTGAATGAAATGAAGTCTGACCCGTGAAGTGGTTGGTGATGCATGAGTAGGCAAGACGTACTCTTGGCCCTAAATGGCGCTACTGAAACAGGAGATGCTAAACTCGGCATAGGTCTATGGCAGTTGTCATACACGGAATTTGTCTATGACAACTGCCATAAGCACCACCACCAACAACATAGGGTTTCGAATTTGAAATCCATTGGTCACGGAGTCAAAATTTTAACACCAAACCACGGGCGCTCCATCTATCCATCAGTTTAGTACGTATCACTGATTACGATTAATCATTATTCATACTAATATTTAACATAATACTAATATTAACATAATATTCATACTAATATTTAACCCTCTTTTCGCTGAACTCGAAATAACTGTAGCAGAAATGTTTTTCAACAACCTTCACATCTTTATTTTAACTTCTCTCACCTCCATTGATTTTTTTTTTTTTTCACTTTTCCCTATCAGTTGCACGCCATCCAAAAGGCGGAGGGGGGGGGGGGAGAATCCCTTCACCAGCACGAAAAACCTAAAGGGAAAGAGGAAAGGAAACACAAACAATAATGAATAAAAAAAATCTTCTTATTCAACTCCAGAAGAGAAAAAAGTCCATTCATGACTCAAAATCGATAAAGGCGCATAGTCCGATAAACTAAATAAACAAGCAAAAAAAAAAAAAAAGAAAGAAAGAAAGAAAGAAAGAAAGAGCGAAGAAGGGAATCTTTTGATATACATCAGCCGAAGAAAGGCGCATACAAGAAGGAGGAGGAGGACTTTTGAAAAGAAGTCACCCACTCCTTTTAAAAAATGCAATACAAACTTAATAAGAGTGTGTGTCCGCCGCAAAACACAAACAAAACCTCGTCTACAATGCAGCGACGACATACAAAATAGAATCGCGCGGAAGCAGGAAGACGGGCCCCGAGCAGAGACGGAATCATTGACAGAGAGCCGAGATGAGGAGAAATTTCATAAGCGAAAAATAAGTATGAGGGGATGGAGGGGGAGAAGTAAAAGGGAAGATGTCAAATGCAGAAGTTCGATTTTTCAATACAGAGATGGCTGCTTGCTCCTCCTCGAAACCGCACGCCGTTATGAGATGCAAGCTTTATAAAGCACATATGCGGTCATGTACATTCGAGCAAGAAAGGTCAGACCCGATTCTGACATTAGCATTCGTTTTTAACACATTTTTAATAATGATTTAACAAGATTCTTGCGATGTTCAGAAAATTATCTTAAATGTAGCCGAGATTTAGTTGACACTCAAAGATTTCTGAAAATAGTATGAAAATAGCTAAAAGATCGTAAATAAGCGTACTCTAAACATTAATCAAACCTTTTATAAAGAAATAAAACAAGAAAAATAATTGTTACTGTATAAGAAAAAAAAAACGACAAAATATGCCGGTATTCTTTGCCATCAAAAGCACCGACTTATTTCATATAGTTAGTTATCCCTCATAATCAGTTCAGTTTAGTTATATTAACATCCGTTTTTTTTAACATAGCTATTTTAACATAGATACATTAAGCTATTTTAGGACGGACCATGTAATTTTGAATTGCGATCAGATGACGAGGACGACACCTGAACTGGCAATCCCTCTCCAAATTTCCACACCACACCAGCGGGGGGACGTTTGGTCCCAACGGATTTAACGTGCACCAGATCTGCTTACACGACGCTTCTTCGGTGGAATCGGGGCTCAGACCTGAAACTCTAAGGTTCCGTAGACGAGACATCACCACTGCAGGTCACCGTGGCCCCCTCGTCAATAAACATCTATATAGTGACAAACACAATTCAAACATCATTGTGATGTGTTTAGCAACAATACAATAATTTATATAAATTGTTCGTTGAAATATTGTGTTTTTATCTCATAAAGAAAAAGATAATCGAAAAATGTTTGAACAAACTGAAGCAACAATGCAAACGTATTTCAATCTTGCAAAATGTATATAATTTTATTTTTTAAAGTTTAATTGGTTTCGGAAAAGACATCTTTCAGAAGGGTACGAGATCATGGCAGAAAAGTTCGTTTAAAAAAGAATCACCATGCAGAGATGGCACTAATAGGATAAATGAAATCCATTCATAACAAAAAGTTAATAACTCGACTCGCAGCTAGGACGAAAATAATTATTTCTCTAATGAAAACAAGAATCAGCTACCAAGCAACATTATTAAAACATAAATTGACTTACGTTGATAACCGAAATGGGATTAACATTCTGAGTATCTTATATTAACGGTTAGACACGCTTCATGGTGACAAAATTTAGAAAGAAAAAACAGGAAGGAAAAACAGGAAGGAAAACAATTTAACAGAACATCTTCTGCACTTTGGAGTTCGGTTTACGGTCTATTTTCTTGGTAATTTAGTCAGATGGGGAGATACAGCATCATTTTTTTCCCCTTCCTCTTTTTTTTTTCTTCTTTTTTCTTTTTAAAAATCAGATGTTTGCAATAAAAGATCAGAGACTTTTATAAATGAAGGACAGGATAACACTGCGCATCGCAAGGCACACAGATGAGGTCTCTTCTTGCAAGAAAATTTTCCATTTTCCGCTTCATTAGACAGAAAGTTATCTCTTAATTATTTAGTAGATTGACTCATCAAGGCAGGAAAGCGAGTCATCATTTTTACAGAAAATGGACCTATAGGCAGCGTCGGGGCGTTCTTTTAATCCCATCCATTTTCTTGCTACTTTTTGTTAGGGTAGCAACTTCAAATTATAAGTCGGCGGCCCAGCATCATTCCACCCGCCTTGTTATCCGAAATTAAAGCCGCTGGGGATGTAAATTATGTCATACAAGAAAAATTATCCTACAGAGGAACGCAATTAAAAGCCATTAGAGTCCACTGCAAAAACAAAAAGCTCTTAAAAAGCTTAATTAGCTCTGAGCCTCGGAATATTTCAGGCCTCAAAGTAGTTCGCCGGAGCGTTCATCAAACTTAATTTTTGAAAGACTCGGTTCTTTTTCTTTGTTTTCACCTATCTCCAGGCGATGATTTCGAGAAGGTTTTAATATCCTGAAAATGTATCCGCTTAAAGAAAATATGAAGCTATAAAAATATTATTTTAAATCGAAAATGGCCTTTAAACTATTATATATTTTAGCTATTTATGGTCATTTACATGCAAAGGTATCCCAAATATAAAACATACCCATTTTTTAAACAAATTTTAATAAGAATAATTCAGTATAAACTTTTTTTTAAACTTAATATATATTAACTTTTTTAAGTCTTAAAATGTAACAGCTTTTCAAATAAAACTTTCAGTGAAGTAAGTACTAGCGATCATTGTTAGTGAATGCTCAGTACAATAGAGTTGGAAGTATTGCTTGCCAACGGATTCTAAAACCCTTCGTATTTTTGCGCATGCGTCAAGATGGGTTTAATTCGACAAAATAAGGGTGAGAGGAAAGATTAAAAAAAAGAAAAGAGAGAGAGAGATGTTCACATTTTACAATAAAGTAAATTCCAGAAATAGGCACATCCTTCTGCGTCTCATAACCTTAGTGAGATAGAATCGTCGAAAAATGGTCGTCTTAGAATACTGAATGAATGAGAGCAGTATGTAGAGGGCCCCACATCCTTTATTGTAAGTGTAAACTATGCTGTGTGTACGTGAGAATTAATGTTACGCGTAGCATAATTCTCTCTGTGTGTGTAGCTTGTAGGTGCGAACAGCAAAATGAAACTTAAAATGCGAAAAAAAAAAAATGAAACAACAGAGTTAAATATAAATAGGGTCATTTCATTCCCACCCCCTAGAAAAATCAAATACAGAGAACAATAGCTTATGGTTGTTTAAAAGATTTCAAGTCATACCTGGTAGTGATACTATTCCTGTAAAATAATACGTTAAATAAAAGGAAGAATGACCTCAAGGTGTTTTCTTGCAAAGGGAGCAAGCAATCTAAGAAACATCAGTCATTAATATGAATTAAAATTAAGGATCGATCCATTCTCTATATCAGATCTGATAACATTAAATGATGTAATAATGACAATATTTCTGCATACATTTGAATATGTTGGTTCAGAACATATAAATAATATAAGGTGAATATTAACATTAACCACGATCTCACGAAGCGATGTCCACTATATAACAGATACATTAAGTTAGATTTATTTTTTAAATCTTCTTTCTAGTTGCAGTTAAAAGCTATAAACAAAACGATTACATTTATATATAACAAAACAATTAACACCAATAAAATATACGAACAAAAATCAGATGCTGGATTAAACGAAATTTTAAAAATACAATTTGTTGTTGTTGCTCATGGCACTTGTCAAAGACAAACCCGCTGACGAAGTCAATCTATAGGAAAATTTGCTTTTCTTACATGATTTCATGTCTTAGAAATATCAACAGATTATTATTTCTTTCAGTTATTTATCTAAAAAAAACTTAGTTCCTAATCAACGTAATAAGCATAATTCTATGAAATAAAATTACCTATATTCCTTACCTTCCTTATAACTAATTAAATCACATTAGAGATGTGTATATTTCAGGAATCCCTTGCTCCTTTTAATACGAGTTTACAGACAGCAATGTTACGTTTAAACTAAGTATGTTACAGTAAATGTGATTAATCGTTCAGTATTAATGATATCCAGTAATTATTCATACTAGACACACTATTAAATCAGTTTTTAATAATAATCACGGTTATATAATATTAGTATTAATACAATTCACCCTAATTACTATACGTTAATGTGATTGATTAATCGCAATGAATTATAATATAATTGAATTACATTAAAATTTATTATTAAACATTCATAAAGAAGCTTATACAGAATGTAATTTTAAATGTGTATATTGGTTTATTATATTAACATCCCGTTTTTTAAAGCAAAATTAAGGCTATTCTGGGACGGACCTCGTCATTTTGAACCGTGGTCAGATGACGAAGACGACACCTGAGCTGGCACCTCCCCCCACTCCTCTATAAACCTCTACATCACACCATACCAATGGAAGGACGTTTGGCCCCAACAGATTTAACGTGCACCAGACCCGCTTACACGACGGTTCTTCGGTGGAATTAGGTCTCGAACCCGAAATTCTCCGATTCCAAAGCCGAGACCTTACTACCAGGCTACAACGGCTCTTAAATATGCATATAAAGGTAAAGTAAGAAATGAAAAAACTCGAATAATTTCATAAATCACATTTAAATAAATCACAATTCTACATCTAATGACAATATTTAAAAGTAACTACTAACTAAAAATAACCTTACAAAATGCTTAATAATTATCTCAACTATTTAATAATCGCTTTAGTCATACATGGAAAGGTTTATCGAGGTTTATTCACAATGGTAAACACAATCAATGAAAGTAAAGATTGAAAAAAGAAAAAACAAATCCTGATTTATGAAAATTTAAATATTACTATTCAATAAATTCATCCGAAGAGTTTCCAATTACAATGAAGAAAAATAATATTCAAACGAAACCAATTATATGATTCCAGAACCGAAATCTGTCCTTTGCCCAATATCACAATCAAATGCGAATTTCAATAATAACTAGAAACGGACCGAAGCCATGGAAGAAATAAATAATCTTCCCGAATCTCTCTATATCCTTCATTCGAACATCGATTGCGCCTTCCCTTCTTAATATGCCATCATCTGCGCTCGACATACACCAAGATGAAATGATTTTTGATCAGGAACGAAGTCCAGTGCTTTTTGTTTCTGGCGTACGAAATCGACCGTGTATTAATCATCGCAAACCCTTGTTAAAGCAACCCAGAAGAGCAAGAAAATTCGAGTCATGGAATATTTAAGGCTTCTCATTACAATTCTCCATCTGCGGAGGGTCGATCAATGCGATAAGGGTGCTCGCAGCAAGGAACGTAAATAAAGCATCTTGAAGCAACGGACCTCCACCCGAGTCATTGATGCTGCACTTGAATTCGCGACCACACCCTTCGTCAACAAGTACAGATCTTTCATTGAGTCGTTAAGTTTCGTGACAGACTTCTTGTTGGCGACATTTCAACAAGGAAAAGGTTGTGTTTAGAAAGATTATCAGCACGATGAGTGGGTATCATCTTGCTTACAAACTGAAGTAATAGCTGTCAGAATATATATTTTTATCGTTCCGCCGGCAGAGATTAATGTTTCAAAGCACAATTTATTATGTGAATTCAATATATCCGTTTATGGAAATGTACCGAAAGGATTAATAAGGGCAACAGGGCAGTTTAAACATAAACAATTGAAAGATATCACAGTTTATTTATTTATTTGATTTCCAAAGCTAAATAAAGCTTATGAAACTATTTCTTAATAGCTGGATGAAATTAATCTTTAAATAGCCCACAACAATTAAAGTACTTATTAAATAAAATTTACTATATCAGTTACTAATCGTCTTTGGAGACCATCTGGTTAGATGATAATTAGATGATCTAGAAGATGATCGTTAAAAGTTTCAATTCAATACTTTATACAACCTGGTCTCTTAATAAATTTCAGAAAAAATTTTTAAGCTTCAAATTTTTATAGTCACATAATTCACTCATACTATTATAAAAGCCTTAAGCCGTTCTGTTCATTGTACCACCTCTCCCTAATTTTTTATCAGTTCCCGTAAAATTTCATCTTGAGATTAAAGTGGAAATGATAAAATTGCTATTAATATAAAAAAAACATCTTTTACTGAAACCAAGCATTTTTTTGTTAAATAAGAATATCGAAAACAGAGTCGTTCAACATTTAAGTCTTAACTGCACTACAGAATAATTTTCATAATTTATCTAATATCTCAAAGAATTATTCAACAAATTTCTCCGGCTCATCGTAAAATTCAGTTTTTAGTTTTACTTTAAAAAGGATTTAAATGACGTAAATAACAACATTTTATTTTGTCTCGGTCAGTAAATATACATAAAAAATATGAAGTCTAAATTTTATTAATTTAAAATTTATTTAAAATTAGTCCATTGGTCGTAAGCAATCATATTCTGTGAAATATTCTGGGCATTCCAACTTTTAAATAAATAAATAAACGCTTCTATCTTCTGCGTTCAAATCTGACTGATTAATGAGTTTGAATATTACAGTTTTAAAACTATCAATAATCTTAGGCTAATCACACTTGGGAAAACTTGGGAGATGATTGTCGTAACTATTATTGCGGCGATCGATGGAAGTAGTCTAAAATTGGTGGTTTTTACTGAACAAGGATATTCAAATTTTCATAAATCAGAAACTTTGATTTCAGATCAGGGGGTTTCAGTTTCAATTAGATTTAGTTGATTGGTATGCAACTCTTTTTATTTAAAATATCAGCGTCTTAAGTTTATTTTGTTAAATATGATTTACAATGCAGATAATCTAAGTAAAAATTTAAAATTCGTAATTTAACAGAGCATTTATTGAATCAAATTACATAAAATATAATTTACTTCATTTAGACCATTAAGCAAGTAGATGTACGTAAATTAATAAAGATTTACAAATTAACTGTCTGCCCTTGATGGAGTAAACATCCTGAATACATTAAACCATGTTTGCCTTAAATAAAGCGGTTTTTATTGAATCAATAATATAGATACTGTAAAAGAGCACAGGAAACTTTCCATTGCATTTACTTTTCAGAAAATATATTTCAATTAACACAGATGTGATGAAAATTACACTTTTATATGTTTAATTTGCAATAATAGTAAACTTATATTTCAACTTGAGATTTTGTCAGTGTGATAAGCAACACTTTGATAAAGGATTTTTTTTTTTCTACATTAAAGCGTAACGTGCTCATGGCGGTTAAAATTTTTTATTTTGTGCGAAATAAATTGCTAAAAAATAGTTAAACTATTTTTTTTTAATTTCTTAAAAATAGAAATTTAATTTATAGGTTGAATCATTGATATCATTAAAAAGATATTATTTTGGACTTTTAAAAATGATGTTTGTGCGGTAATATTTGCAGAAGCTATCTCGAAAAAAGCTGAAATTTCGCTTGATTTTTAATAAATTAAAATTGTAATTAAATATTTTCAAAAATCGCTCCGAGTTTCACATTTCCGATCATCAAATATACACGTGTCAAACTTGGTAGATTATCTGCCGGCCTGTAGAACGCCAAAACACACACATCTTTATTATAAGTATAGATAAAAGATTTCAAAATGAACCAGTTTGTAATAAAGAGAACCTAAAAAATCGGTCGAAATTCTATGGCATCTTTCCGTTGAAATGAGGTTCAAACATCTTGGAATAGCGTTGCTCCTTAAAAACGTTTATATTCACAATAAATATAAAATTTCACCCTTTTAAATAACTCGGAAGCATTAAAATATTCCTTTAAAGGCAATTTCTGATGCAGAGGGATATTTCTTGATGGCTCGTGACGATTAAAATTAAAGCGAGAAGCGGGGCTGAATATTCTCAAATGATACTCAACAAAATTTCTAAAAGTTAAAGAGGATGGAAATTGGAAAAGATTTATTTCTAGTTGCAGGTTAGGTGACTATATGAAATCTCGATAAGCTAATGCATGCAGCTCTACGGGAAGAGGTCGTTTTTAATCATGGAACTCAAGTATTTCATAATGAAAGCTCGTCGCAGATTCTTAAATTTGAAATCGTAAATGTTTTCTTTTTGATTTTCCCCTACAGCATATAGAAAAGAGTACTATCTGGAACGGACCAAACATTTAGACCATCTGACACAGGCTATTTATCTGGTTAACCCCTTCCACTAAGAATTAATAATGAAAAATTGTGCACAAAATAACCATTTAATTTTTATTTACGAAACGTTTCATTTTATAATTCTAACATAGTGTTAATTAAAACTATATTATTGATATGGATGTAATTGAAATTTGTAAGTTCGTACTCAACAATTCGCCAGAAACCTCTAACGACTTCCAGATAAGCACATAGTTTTTCCCAATATCAGAGCGTTTACACCAGGCACTCCTGCAAATTTCTTTAATTCAAGTACATTATCTATTTCCTTCCATTCTTCTGATGATATGTCTATGATTCCAGAATCACTTAGTCGCATAATATTTTTCCATTTTCTTGGTATTATTTCACTATCAGTATCAGGTAAATGTATACTTATTTCTTCCGATTCTTCAGAAACCCTCCAATCACCTTGATATTCATAGTCTGCACTATCCATTACGGTGTTTGTTTCACATGGTTTTTTTTTTTTTTTTTTTTTTTTTTTAGTAAAAATATATATTGGCCAGATTGATGTTTACACTAAATGTTTATAAGAATGAAATCCCACTTACTAACAACAATTTAGTCTTGATTTATATCAAGAAATCATAACGGTAAGCAATATGTGAAAGTGATCGAAGATATTAATATAAGTAACAAGAGTCCTGCCAGATACAATACGCTAGAAATTTTAAACCCAATTTATTATCATATTCAACAGTAACTTTAGTCGCATGACGAGCTCCTCATCGTGATGTATGGCATGAAAATTCAATGATGAGCTATACTCGCTATTTTACCGGAAGGGGTTAAGGGTTAATGGGAAAATAATGTCATGAGGTTTCGACAAAAATGCATTGCCATGCTTTCATTCTTTTATTTTTGAAGCAACTTTGCGATCAGAAATTTAAAAACTTAATTTCTAAAAACTAAAAATACCTTCTCTCTCCTTCACCACTTCAAAAAAAATTCAGAATGATCAATAATTAAAAGATTGTTTATCTATCAATGGTAAAATTTATTTTTGAAAAAAAAATTGATCATTTGCTTTTACTGGGAAGTTAAGATAATAAGCGAGAAAAGACATTGCCATAAGAAAATGCAATCTTCCCTCAATATTTGATACAGCCAAAGGGAGAAATCAAGCATTTCTCCATAAAAACATAGGGGTATTTGAAATGTTTTTCTCGTCATATGGTTTAGAACCATAAAAAAAAAACAAATATTTAAATCCAACGATTGACGATACCATTTATCAACATGAAAACATACAACAAGAAATCGATTTAAATTTAAAATGACAAATTTGTTTTATACAACTTGATTAAATTCAAAGATGCCATTAAAAAGGTTATAATAAAATAAATTAACCCATACTTTCTCTCATAAAAAGACAAAGAAAAACTGTAATTTTTGTAGGAAAGAACACTACATGCTGATTTTAATGCGTTAAAAAGTAGCATTTATTTACTTATATTTATAATTCATTGACATTTCTTAATCAAATTTGCCATTCTATAAAATTTTATTAAATAATTCAAAATGTTAAAAAATTCTTCCATTAAAAGTTGGAAACAAAACTGCACAAACTGGTTATGAAAACTAAATATTCTTGAATTATAAATTTACCATTTTTTATCACTTAAAAGTTAAAGGTAAATGGTATTCATAACTCAACAGAGAAAAGAAAATTTGAATATTGAATGATCAGTAAAACTCGATTACATCAATCGATACTTGTTAATTTATAAAATTAGGAAGATATTCCATAAAAATAAAACTGATATCTAAAAAATCTTATTTTAAAGAGATATAAAAATTGTTTTGAGCAATAACATGCAGCGAAGTTTTTAGAGGAAAACGTTAATTAACATTAGAGAAACTTTTTCTTAGTTACGTTTTGGGATAGTAAATGCTACGTTCGTCCAGATTAGGTTGTTCTAGATCTAAATGTTTGCCTTATAGGAAGTTTAGAATCTCTACAGAAGGAATGAAAAAGAAAATAAATATATCTAATATATAAAAGTCTCGTGTCACGGCGTTTGTGTTCGTACTCCTCCGAAACGGCTCGACCGATTTTCATGAAATTTTTTATGTGTATTTGGTAGGTATGAGAATAGGTCGTAAAGTATATTTCACAACGCTAGGTAATTAGGGTGTTCCTATCCACGTTCACCGTAGGCGGAGGAGATCAACGCTTGCTTGAAATCATCGCCACTGTGACGTAATGTTGAAAAAGTCCAGCTAAAAATATACACGCGCGTCCAAATGCTACAAGATCCATCTGCTGACACATTCTCGGACCAATTGTTAGATATCGGTAATGGAAAAGTTGCTGTCTATGAAAATACTGGATGCATAAAATTGCCCACTAATTTCTGCACTATCGTTGATTCGCAAAATGCTCTCATTGACCGCATAATTCCCGAAGTACGGCACATAATACATAAATCATGCGTGGCTGGCAGAAGGAGCCCTTTTGGCAGCAAAATATGTGAACGTCGACGATTTAAACTTCAAGATACAGCAGTCGTTGCCAGGCGACTTGGTATCATACAAATTGATCGATACAGTTTGCGATGCTAACGAAGCTGTAAATTATCCAACAGAGTTTTTGAACTCACTGGATTTGCCAGGCATGTCACCACACCTTCTACGACTGAAAGTTGGATCTCCGGTTATTTTACTTCGGAATTTGAACCCACCATGGCTGTGCAATGACACGCGATTGGTCATTAAAAAATTGATGACAAACGTTGTCGAAGCCACCATTTTGAATAGCAAATTCCGAACCGAAAATGTTTTGCTGCCACGAATTCCAATGATTCTCACAGACGTGCCAATCGAATTTAAACGCGTTCAATTTGCTATTAGATTGGCATTCGGAATGACAATCAATAAGTTGCAAGGTCAAACGATGTCTGTTTGCGGATTAGATTTGGGCACACCATGTTTTTCACACGTAGCATGTTCTCGTGTGGGCAAACTATCGAGCTTATTTGTGTTGGCTAAAGACGGACTGAGAAAAAATATCGTACACTCAATTGCTCTTCGAAATGAATATTGATTTTCTTTATTTCATTTTTATACTTTAGGACAAAAAATATATTACTTTTATCATTTTACGTTTAACTAATAAGAGATCAAACAGTGCATATGTTCGTTACGTTAATGAAATACATTGTATTGAGAAAATAAATGGTATTTTTTTTTTTTGTTTTTATCGGCGATCATCGTCTACAGCGCTCCATTCCTCTTTCTGTCATAGATTCCATCCCCATGCACTTACAATACATTCGTTATATTTTAATTAACAACCAAAATATTCACTAGAAATAATTTATATGGCAGAATACCGTTTGCCGGGTCAGCTAGTATATATATATATATATATATATATATTAAGCACTCTTTTACTTAACACTAATTACTGAACTTTTTTACTAAACACTAATCTAATACTAAGTACTAAAATTTATACTACTGCAGTATCTGCATTATTCTGTCCTATCTTTTGGATAAAAGATAGCGATACCTGATTAGGTACGCATCCCAAAGTGCACTGCGATTGTTATTAAAATGAGACAAGATGTTGCTCGGTGAGGTGCGCGCGTTAATGTCTTGTCTTTCATGTTTTGAGTTTGTTTTGGGTGAAATGTGATCATTAAAGAAATGTTTGCAAAAACATTTTTTCCAATGCATGAATCATAATCCAATGCATGATCTTCATTCCACCACACTATACGTTTTTACTAAATACTTTAACTAAAAATATCATGCGATATGTTTTACTTGTATATTAAATACATGCATTATTTATCTAAACATATTATTAAAAAAGTGAAAAAAGAAGTCTCTAGAGTCAAGAGGCATTTTATTTTCGATCTTCAAATATAACCAATATCGCTTTTTATCCATCGAAACCTTCATGTTCCTCTCCTGAGTCTCTTAAAAAATCAGGAGAGGACTCCAAATCGATGTCTAATTTCTGATCAAAGTGGCAATAAGACCCTTCTATCCCCAGTAATCCTTGAACAATCTACAAATCCAGAAACACGGAGCAAAAGAAACTAGAAATGTTACAGTCAAAAGGCTCACGGCATACTATTTCCTACTTAGAGGAGATTCCAGAAACGGCGTCGCAAATGAAATACAGGAAGAAAAGTAAATAAAAAATAATGTACACAAGAAACGAGAAGAAAAAATGGTAAGACAAAAAAAAAAAAAAAAAAAAAAAAAAAAACACTATTCAAGTACAAAAAGAGCATCCCAGAAATCTGATGTAATTGGGATTTTGGATCGACCAGACTTTAGTATTCTTTTAAATAAGGAGCAAGCGATTTAATATAAAAATATTGGCAATTTTAATAAAAAAATTCTAACGTAAAATAGAAAAATCTACACTTAATGCGAGTCCACAAAGCACTGCGTTTATTGGCATTTTTTAAATCAAAAAATGGAATAAAACAGGAATTTAATTTAAAAATTTCACAAAATTTAAAATTTAAATAAAAAAATATAATATATGAAAAAGTTAATGTTAATGCAGCGAATGAAGTCGTTACATGCAATTCTAAAAGGAATATTTTGCTATAATTTTAGTATTTCTATTATTATAGTCTTCTATTATAATATTCAATTTTAAAATTTGCAGCAGACTGTAGTTTGCTCAACAAGGATAAGTGATAGAAATAAAAAAAAACGCATCACAAATACTTAAGATGGGAAGGTGCTAAGAAAAAAATATTTCAATATTTTTCACCTTTTAAATAAATTTAAATTATGCATTTTGTAAAATAATCATTCCACCAAATTTTTAATGCTTTCAGTACTTGATATTTTAAATTGCGAGATATAAAATTTCTACAGATTGCCAATTTTTGAGCAAAATTAAATTGTTATATTCTTTATCTATCTTCGTTCTATGAATTCCGCTTTCACCATTGCATATGCATTCGACGGTCATCGTAGAATTTCTTCAACCATAGGCATATTCTATAAAAACACAGGTGGCAATTTTGGCGTAATGGAACATATTTGTTGTATCATAATACAATTCCAGATGGAATACTCCACTGTTGTACATTTGCTAATCAGTGGAAGCAAAATTCATAATACATAATTTCGATAAATATTGCACACATAGTACGAAAAAATAAATTTTTATTACAGTAATTTATGAAGACACTCGGAACATTACTTATAGTAAATAAACCGCAGTTTTTCTCCTCAAAATATAAAACGTTCTGCAATCTATACATAAAGATATCCACAGACGTTGAATCAGAATACTGAATAGAAAAACAGTACAAGCCCATGGAAAATCGAAAGTTTACTGACAGTCAATTTGCCGAATTTATTCTCTGTCCACCCAGAGAAAGGTCAAACACTCTTTTTGGGGTTATCTCCATTGTTCAAGATGTCAGATGTCCTTTTCTATGTAAGTATTGTGATTTGTTAAAGTGCCCGCTTCGCTTTTCATTTCTGAATATTCCCTTCATGGTATTAAGTGGGCATATTCGTTCAGGCAATGGTAAATTGTTTTTGTGTGTGCACAAGTAATCCTTTTCCAGAAAGACGGTTCGGACTTTCTAAATTAGGGAAATTTATATCACTGACAAATTCCAAGATGGTCTCGTAATTCTTACACTAGATTAAATTTTATTTTCCATTCATTTCTCGCATTTTCCAATCTATTCATTCTTGCATTTCCATTCTACCTTTGTCATTTCTCCTAACGTATATATCTTTTGTACCATCTTTATCAGAGAAGAAAACAGTACATTTGCTAATAAATAATACCAATATGTGTCGATCATGGAATCGACAAGTATAGATCGAAAGGCCTCATAGTTATTTTATATTCCTTGAAAAAAAAATTGCAACAGTATCTCCATGCAGTTTCTTTACATTTCTTTCGATAAATAACTTCTAAAATACGCAATCGCAAATAACATTTTATTGTGATTTGAAAAAGAAAACACCCGCTTTAAGTGCTGATGAAAATAATGATGATCAATGTTTTCTACTGTTAAAATTTGATTTAGAAATAAGAGTTTTCATACAGCTTGCCTTAAAAAAATTACTAAAATACTACTAAGTTCAGATTCCCACATACCACATTAAAAGTAAACAAACGGAGAAATTTTTGAAATTATTGCCACAATCGTTTTCCTATAAGAGAATAATTTCTCTCTCAGCGAAAAAAATAATAAAAAATAAATAAATAAAATTCGGTATCGTAAAACAAAATGTCATTTGAAAACGCGGAAATGACGTAAATTCTTTTCTGCGCCAGCTTTGACATCAAACAGCAATTTCTTTCACCTTACCTGTACCAGAACAACAAATTGACCCAAGCAACACTTTAACTAAAAGCTTTTTGGGTCGATAAGAAGCAATTTTCTGTGCTTAACTCAGCCTATAGCAACTTCCAGAAACATTCAAATCGAGAAGTATAGGAAAAGCTTTTAACAAAACAGAACCGAGCCTTCCAAGCTGTTAGTTTGGTGTTTTCTGATACTTTCTATTTGTGAACAAATGAAGTGTTGTTTAAACAACGGTTTCAAAATGCGTCCGTTCTTTTAAAGATGCAGTATCATATTCTTTCCTTTTACTTTATACATTGCAATCATCAAGAAATTCGAACTCCAAACTTTGACAATTCCCAATACTACAGACCTAGCTAAGACCGACAAGAACACTTTTGAATTGCGTTTGTCTATAAACACGACAGCTGAAAAATATTTTGAGCTGGAAAGATGAAATTTGGTATATGGCCTCTACTTCAAATTTATAGGCCTGTCTCGCTCTCGCTATTTTAATTTTTAATAAATGATACAATCAAAATAAAATTCTCAATTTTCAAAAGGATTTAATAAATTTTATAAGAATTTCTTTTTCCTTCATAGTTAATTTAACAAAAATAAAAATCAAATTCATTTATAAATAAATTTCAGTGAAATATAGCATTAACATGATGATTCAGAAAAATAACACAATATCAATAAGAATCGCAATTATTTAATTATGATTAAAATACTTACTAATCAAATAAAACAAGTTAAGAACTATTCAATATACAGTATATAAGGAAGCGTTATACACTTTTTTTTTTTAATTTTAGTTTATTCATTATGCGATAAAGGGTTAGAATAATTTGTAGTTCAATTCTAAGAGTTTGCGTCTTTAGGATGTTTTGGAGTACTCATTCCCAATCTGAGGATCAGCACTATTTTTCTAAAATTTTATTTAAAAAAAAAGATAAAGGATTTTAACTAATTTTATTTATAAACTACCAGTTTTTATTTAACTAATTTTATTTTTAAACTACCAGTTTACCAAACTGGTAGTTTTATTAAAAAACTACCAGTTTTGGAAAATATATCATCCCTTACTAGAGTAATGTGTTCAGAACTTTTTTAGTCTTTCTTTGAATATTTGGCTAAAAAAAGGAGGGTGGGGGATAGGGGAGGTTGTTAAGCAAGCATCACAGTATAGCAATGAATGCAATTTAGTTTTGTTTCACTTATATTTAAGTCTCATTTTGATACAACATAAATAATATTTTGGGATTTTATAAATTACGAGACGTCGACACGACCGTATTTATTACAAAGTTGATTTTTCTCCACGGTTTCGTCTTCCTTTCTTTCCACGAAACGATGACAGATCTGTGGTTCTTGCAAACGATGAAGAATCTACTTGAGATTTCAAAGAAATGCCGTCTGAATTTCAAACATTGAATCATCGTGGCTCTGCTCAGGAAAGGTTTGGATCGAATAATTTGAACTGCTTCGCTTGTAAAAAAAATTTATTGAATCGTAGAAAATGGGATTTAGAGAATTCCATTTTCAAACAATAGTTCTAGGCCAATTTTCATGCGCATTATATATGAAGGATATCCACGTCTTGGCAAATAAAAAAATTATGAAATATTCGCGATCCACGGCAAATCCATTAACATTCATTTAAATTTAAGTCTGATCTGAGGAGTGATATAATTATCAAACAATCATTAACGAAAAAATTTGGAGGTTTCACCCATGGAAATAGTTTCAGTTATAATGCATTGGTTAAGTGAGTGCAGGAGATGAAAGTGCTCTAATACATTTGTGAAAAAACTGAAAATCTTCGTAATATCCACCAGTCAGTTCAACTCCTTCATTAGCATTTGGGAATCAGTAAGATAATGATGACTGCATCAAAATGATATTGTAATTTAAACAGTATAGTCCTGTCAGAAAATATACCATTTGATCTCAGTAAACAATGGCGTTGTTCAAGATTTTAAGAATCAACTGCTAAATGGCAAGCAAGTTCTGAAAGCAAGTTCAATCGTATTACTGTATTCTCAACAGGAGCTCTTAGCATATGAGGAGAAAAGTGACACACAAGTTGCTGTATCGCATCTTTCAATTACGCCAAATTGTTTAGATTATCACCATAAAAAGTTCTTTTCTGATACCTCCATAGCCAGAAGTCATATGGGTTAAGAGCATTGTCGATTCGTATCAAACAGGCTTATTTTTATCTGGAAAATCAAATGACGTGTAAAGTGCATCTGCATAAATAATTTGCTTCTTCCTGCCGTAAGCCAGTTACAATCCATTGAGGTTTTGCATAATCCCACAAACATTTTCATTTCAGAAACATTAAA
The DNA here is from genome assembly GCA_026543865.1 of Argiope aurantia. Taxonomy (NCBI): domain Eukaryota; kingdom Metazoa; phylum Arthropoda; class Arachnida; order Araneae; family Araneidae; genus Argiope; species Argiope aurantia. Next base: position 1,020,697 of record JAPMOR010001042.1, read on the forward strand.
TAAATTTTAAACCGATGTTTTCATATCCTATTCTGTTTACGAATATTGCATACGCCATTTTCCCCCTGTTAGTGAGTTTTTTTTTTTTTTTTTTTTTTTTTTTGGTGGAAAAGAAATTTCCATGACCTCCTTTAAACTATTGCCAAGTTTGATAACATTTGGTCCTGTAGATTTTTTTATGACTATTTCAAAGCGGAACTTTAATTATAACCACCCTGGACATCTGTTCCATCCCAGAACAATTTACCAGTGAATAAACATCAAAAACAGTACTTCGATTAAGAAATGGAGGATTTCCTACTGTATAAACTATTTTCTCAAACCGTATAAACATTTTCATTGCCGAAAATTAATAGGTATAAAATGCATCTTGTGCAAAACTTTCAAGCCATGAATGCAGAATGACATAATGTGTATTTTACTAATTGAGGATTAGCTAGCTTAGGATTACTTGATACAGAGAATAAACGCTTTCACCAATTTGTTATTATTATGGGTTATGCTACCTTTCTAAATACAAATCAATTACACCCGTCATAATTTTTAGGGTAATGAATAATGAAACAGCAGAAGGCATTACATGCACAGAGTAGGCTAAAAAAAAAAAAAAAAATGTAAACCAACTGATCCTAATAAAAAATCTCCATCTATTCATAAGAACAAGGAGAGAATCATATCTCGATCTTGGTCTAAATGTTTATAGCAAGTAAAATAGCGAAGAACTTAATTCTGAACACAGATTTAGCTTTGGTATTTACACATTCTTCAATGGCTAAAATAGCGATAATGTCATATTTTTAATTATTTTAACAGGTATCTGGAATTTCCCTTAAACTGGGAAAAGGAGAAAAAAAATGAAAAGAAAGAAAAAGCACAAAAGTTATTCGATTCCAATATTATTGCAGAAAAAACATTCGCTGCAAATATTCTGAGACATGACAAGAGCAATTATGATACCACATCAACTCGTTCTAATGATAGCAAAATCAAATTTATTCAGATTTTAGCCAGATCCCAAAATTATTGGAATTCTTAAAAAACTAGAGGTGGCCATTGAGACAGTGGAAGATGTAATGAGACCCATTCTAATGGGCCAACATCAACCTTGGATATGTCATCGCTGAATGATGATTTTTATGTATGAAGTATCAAATCTTTATTTAACAAGAGTGGCATCATAGCATCGATCCCTACAAATGAAGCAGTTGTCGAATAACAATCTCCAAGAATACCATCAAAGCCAATAAGGATTTGACAATCAAATGAGACCTAGATTTGTTGGATTGGGAAGTATAAACAGATAGTTTAAGATTCTCGCAATTTCTTTGCCCTGCAACTAGTTCTCTTCTGTTCAAAATATCTACAAATACAAAAAATGGTTCTCAAAAAATGTTCGCCAAATTCCTAAAAGGGATGCTTAATATTTCTCCTCAGTTTGGAACGTAGCACTGTTAGCTAGACTGCAATGCAAACAAATAGATGTCTAGGACAATTATAGTTTAAGAAAAATAGCATAGATAATTCGATTTACTTTTGATGCTTTAAATTAAATAAAGCAAAATGTGATGATCTTAAACTTTCCCGTCTTTCCCATTTTTCTCTTGAATTTGGAAGCATTTTGATCTGGAAGCAGCCATAAAAAATTAAATAATAAATAATGATAAAAAATCGAAAAACGTTATTAGCAACCATATATTTTTATCAACATGCTTTATAAATTATATTATTTAAAAGCAATAAGAGAATGATAAAAAAAGAAGAAAATATTTGAAAGACGTTTTTAACCTACTATTTCAAAAAAAAAAAAAAAAAAAAACTATCGGAATTCTTTTCGAGAGAATATAAAAATCTTATCTAAATCAAAAAATATAATTTACTTCCAGTCCCGAGGCTTCATCAATGCTAAAAAACAATTATTTGTGTACAAGTCAATTTTTAATAGACATAAAATTGAATACTGCATTATTATTTTTAAAAACATAGTAGCTGTTTGTGGCTATCTACTTAATTGTCTTGGAAAGGACTGTATTGCAAATAAATTTTGCTCTATAAACTTCCTTCAGCGTAGTATTTAAAACTATATTATATTTCATACCAAATAAATATTATTGAAATCGCCCAGTTATTGAACCTAGTTTCTTCCTTTCGCTAATAATTCTGATTCTTTCATTTTGTCAATTATTTTGAATATATAAATATGAAGAAAACAATGGTTCATCAAGGTCAGGTCAAGCAATTTAAGTCAATTTTTAAAAAAATACCAATTATAAGATAAAAGCATACAAATATCTTAATAAACAAAAGATGGCGCCACAGGTTTAGTATATTATTAAAATGCAAGGTATAATCCTCTTTTCATCATTGCAAATAAAATATATCAAAATAAAATAAAATCAAAAGAAATTATTGATTGAAAATAATCGATTGTAAGTGAAAAGTTATTGCTCCTAAAACAATTATATTACAAAATGTAATCTTTAAAAAAAAAAACATCAGCATGTTTATAAATCATTTGAAGAAATATTCTTATACAACAAAATGATAATAACAATTATAATATCTTTACAGGAGGAACAGGATGCTGTAAATTATTAAATTAATGTAAATTAAAATAAACGGGAAATAAAACAACCAAGTTGTCGCCAATAAGTTTTTCTAGTACGATTATACCGCCATCTATTGATAATATTATAATCATATACATTTATTTACGAAATTTAGGTTGTTTCCAAGTTGAGTACTAATATTTCTTCCCAAAAATAGAAAGTATTGTAATTTGCAAATTGTGTTATGTGAAACAACTCACAAAAAAAATATATTTTATTAAACTTTAAACAAGCCCGGCAGAAAAACATTTTATTAACGTGTGGCGTCATCTATAACACAGATTGAGATCTCTTAAGAACTTTTGTATACACACAAAACAGATGGCGCCACAATTACGTAAATTAGAAAAGAAGTTGATGAAATGGGTTCAAATGAGTTTTTATTGACATCAATCATTTAAACAAGCTATCGTGATCCGTCTCAAAACTTTTTTAAAACACGTTTTTAAAGAAAAACCGAAAATAAATCACTTAAAATATGAAACACATTAAATTTACAAATTTATTTTTAAACTGTGTCGTCAATCTACCCAAATTTACAATCGACAGTCGAAATAGATATCCGAATAATTTTAAAACAAATATTATAAAATTTCTATGATTGAATATGTTAAATATGTAGGAATTATTAAATATCAATGATGTATATTTTAAGATGAAGGACTGGCTTCATTTAAATTCTATTTTTCTATATATAAACTAAGTATACCATATTTGTAATTAGAAAATTAAAATACTTTTTTATTTACTGAATCTATAAAAAATTTGTACAAAAATATGAATATTGTAATATACATTAAGACTTGATCTCAAGCCTCTATCATGAAAACGAAACATTTGTAAAAAAAAATCACGATTGACCTGGAGTGCCATCTATTGACAAATTTCTACAATTTACGAGATTAAATGTGAGAAAATAATGAAACTTAAATAAAATGTCATTTTCGGATACATAATAGAAACATATGCAACATCGACTACAATCTCCTGAAACATCAACGTGAGAGATGTTATTTTTGTGCCATATCTAAACAATCGATAATATTTTCCAAAGCATTTAAAAAAATGCACAAAATATTTATAATATTTATTATTATTATTTATTATTGTGTAATTATTGTGTAATTAAATATTTATTATTGTGTAATTAAAACTGAAAATACAATTGTATTTTATTAGAAAACAAAAGCAGCGAATTTTAAATATGTTAATTAACAATAATAATTATTTAATCAATTTAATACAAATTTGTATTTAATTAATTTATTATAATTTAATTCATTGCTAATTATTTATATGTTTTACATTGCCATTCAGCTAAAATAAGGGAGCATCAAAGAAATTCGAAACAATCATATCAGAGAAAAATAAAATGAATCTTTTACAAGGCAATCTCTCTGAATGCAAGACATATTTTTTTTAAAAAAATTAATAAAATAATTTCTGCAACAGAATTAATATATACTTCAACATCATTTTTATTTTATAGCACTTAATGATGACCGCAGAAATAATAATACATCCCTTATTCAGCCATCTAATGAATAATTTAAGTAGATATGATGATAATTCTTGTAATGGTAAAAATTTTAAAATTTTACAGGTATTTAGAAATAAAAAGGAGAAAAATAAATTGTGGGATACATACCCATTTAGACGACATCTCACATTAACTCGAAACCCATGATCCACTTAAAGATTTTAATGCAACATTAACAGTTATATTTGTAACGAATAAGCATCGGAAAGTTAATGCAAACATTTAGCTTATTAAGTTCCAGTTAAGGCCAATTACTGATGAATAAATGAGAATTCAAAAAGAAAATAAAGTCAACCACCCAGCTCTAATGAAAATAAACAGGATCGCCAGTTTGTGTCGCCATCTATTCTTTGATATTGGAACTGTCGGTAAATTCAGAAATCTGAAGACATTGCTGCAGCGAAATCATCTTTTATACGAAAGGCCATATTAAAACTCCACTCAAAAAATCCAAATACATTTAATTAATACTTTTAAAGATTTGAAAGAAATTACAATCGTCTTAATGATTATTATTGACCATAACAGATTACAACAAAATGAAGAACGTATAAAAATTGTTCCATCATTCCGTAAACTTTTAACAATATCAATGTAGCTTCGAGAAATAATAAATATTTTTCAGGTAAATAATTAAAATAAAAATAGAGAAAAGATAAGAAAATATTTTACCACTTTTATCCTTAATGCATACTTAAATTATTACTATAATATCAAGTTTGAAATAACAGGAAAAGAAAATTTAAACCGATGCATTTAATATAATTACCAAAACGTTATGCTCACACAGAATAAAGTTATTTAAACCAACGCATTTTATATAATTACCTAATGAATTATTTTCGCATAAAAAAATTAAGATAAGTCACTGACGACAAAACCAACATGAAATAACACATTAAAAAATACTCACTCTGTCTGCCACTCCACCTGGCAGTATGGTTTTTACCACAACACCAGTACTTCTACCGCCGATAATACCGAAGCCCAGACCCGAGCCGTCGTTTAGAAGGTCTATAGATTCAACTTGTGCCCATTCGGTGTTTAACTGCAACAGAAACATCATTAAGAAAATAATAATAATTTGACCATAAAATATAATAATAACTAAAACAAGTTACACAAAAAATATCCCAAAATCAGTTTAATCACTAGAAACATTTTTCGAAAGAATAGATGATTTTATACTTAATTTTTAAAAATACTGCTAGTATTTTTAAAACATTAAAATAAAAAAAATTGATACTTGCAGTAAAACATTCATAATAAAGTTTGATCAGAATGGTAGAGTATTTCACAAACAAAAGGTAAAAGAACAGAATTAAAAAGAAGAAAAAGAAAAATCATACTAATAATATAAGAAAATTAACACAAAAAAAGCAACAAAGCTTTTGAAGTTGCGAGCGTAAAATAATAGTACCTTCTAAATTAAAAATAAATTATATAAATACATAACAATCAACAACGCATAATATAAATTACATTGATATAATAAAAGTTTCTATATAAAAATTGCAAAATTTTAGCACCATTGCAATGATTTTTTCTTCGTTTTCCCATTCCTTTACTTTCCCATAAATGGATTTTAAATAGCAATAGAAAAGAAAAAAAAATACATATAAAAAACAATGAGAGTGCTCACCCAAAATTTTTTTTACAATCTCAGATAAAATTTTTATCTCTTTCACCGAAACTTTCAGTAAGGTCGCAAAGGCTTGCATGGTATTGGCGAACAACAATTAAGAAATATTGATCATTGAATTTAGCATTCTTATTGAATCTATAGTGTGATCTTTGGCGATTTTTTCTGATGATTAACACCTGGATCTAGCAATAGGTATCCAAAAATCGAGTTTGTATTTTGGATACGTTTTCCCAGCCCACTGAAACCAAAATCTACAATTATGGTCACAACATATCAACTTTCATATTTAAGTCACAACGGTTTTTGACACTAAGGAAAATATAAGAAGAAAGTCAACCCCTTAAAGGATTTGGTTCCAAATTTGATAGGTATCTACACTTTAGACTACATTAAATGTACTACATATTAATAATACCAAATTTTATCCATTTAGGTCCCTTTGTTTTGTAGTTATCGTGTTATATTCTCACAGCCGTACAGACTCACTTTCTCTGAATACATTTCGCTCAAAGTTTGACAAATATGCACATATGGTGTAAAGATCTTTTACCAAATATCGTCAGTCTAGCTCAAAATGTTTGTTATCTTTGTCATAAACAGATATGATACAAAAAAAAATATTTTTTGAATTTGGCTAGGTCTAGAAATTGGAGATTTATCAGAAACTGTAGTTTCTATTGTTTGACGCTTACAATACTTTCTCTATACTTCGTATAAGAGAAAGTAAAAATTACACACTAAGTAGGAAATAACTGGAATGGAAATGCAGAAACAAAAGGGGGAAATCTTCAAATGATTTAATACAGATGGCAAGCTAACTTATTATGAGTAGCGAAGGCAATGAAAAAAAAATACTGCAATTAGTACTCAGAGAGCTGCAAATCAATATAATACAGTTTACTTATATTACAGTTTGTTTAAGCCACACAATTTTGGAAAAGAATCCTAATTTTCAAACGTGGGTAGCTATCGAGGTACAACATCATAGTTACAATACCACTTTCCCAGCTTTAACGCATTTATTAAGCATTACAAAGATGCCAATGGTCATAACTAAATCTTCTTTCATCTCAAAAAAAGTTACATTCTGTTTCTCTATTATCTTAATAGTAGTATTATAAATAGTAGTATTATTACATAGTGCCAAGAGTCACGAAAAAATAAAAAGCTCGCTCTAAATTATCTGTACTTCAGGAGGAGAAGGAGAACTGTACTTCAGTTAATTGCTACGATTTAGAACTCAATAGTTTCACATACCACACCAAATTACTTCATTTAATTGATGTAGACTATATGTAAAAAAGTCTTTATTTGTTTTTTTTATTTTTTTACTGTATTTATATATTTAGAATGTCTCAAGAGATCAATTGCAAAATTTCAAAATAAATCAGCATACAGAAAAAAGTCATTTTTACAACAAAACCGCAGAGTCGCAAATACAAATAGAATTAAGTAAAATTAAAAGATACACCTGATAGAATATATTAAACTATTAATAAAAAAGTAATTACAAAAGCGTCACAACCGAGTCACATACAACTAGTAAACCATGTACAACGACCAGCTGTTCACCCACCACGGAAATTATCATAATTAGTCCCGTCAGCCACATCTCATGATGACAATAGAAAATATTATTTTAAATTATACATTTACAATAAACATAGAGCATTCTGATTGGTTAGCTATGCTTGCAAAGTATTGAACTTAAATAGAAAATAAAATTGAGGATATCGGCGCAGCTTTTGAATGCGGGACAAACATTTATTTTGAGAAGAGGAAATCGGTGCAGGAAGACGCAACTATTAATAACATATATAGGTGCTATTATATTTCGTATGAAATAAAATTTAGCGAAATCGGTTACAACTGCTGCGGTTTAGGGATTCTGCAATGATTTCTTTTTGCCTAGAAAATTAATAGAGAAGGTCTAAATTTCTCTCGAAGATAAAAAGCGGCAAGGGGCAAACGACCACTGATAACACATCTAAGTGTCATTATTTTTCCTGCAAAAATTAAAAATTGGCAAAATCGGATCAGTGTTTGAGGGGGTCATTAGTTCTTTTGGTCTTGCAATTATTTTAAATCTATAAATAAAAATACTTGAAATGAATGACTTAGGATAACACATGTTCTCCTCTTAAATTCGAAGAAAAGGCGATTAAAATATAAACTGCAATTAAAGATTTTAAAAAAAAACTCAAGTGCATTTCGAATTTTCAGATGGTGTGTGCAAGGAGAAACGCTCAGTAACTCCAGAAATTTCAAATGTTTCCAGACAATATTTACAATTTTCCGAAAACACATACGTAATGTTTGGCATTCAGCCATTTATAGAGGATCATTTTAGCAGCTGGTCCATATGAATGATTTGGTATTGTCTATCGAAGAATATCAGAAAAAGAAAATGAACGGAAGGTGACCCCTAGCTCTCCCCCGTCTGAGGCAAAAATCCATTGGAATTGGATATATTCGATATCGGATATACAGATGTTTGCAGGCGATGAAGCCAGTTATAGACAGAAGACGAATTCTATGAGAATTTCAATAGGGCTGGGACTATATTGGAAATTGCTGAGATGAAGGTTAAGATCAAGGATAGAAATATTCCCAACGATAAAATTGATCACAGATCTGCACTCAAGTATCACAATTTATAGAAAGCACTTTGGGATCCTACATTTTACTCATATGCATTAACAAAAATAAAGATTAATTTATGATGAACTATTGAAAATCCTTATTCGCTGAATAACTGACGAAAAGAGCCAAATTATCTTGTTAAAAAGATATCAAAAGAGCATTTTACTGAAGCTTCAATTGTTCGTTTAAATTATGACTGTTTCATTTGATTTATATCAAAAATTCGTTGCTTTCGATTTCAAGCTGCTTCTCCTAACTTATAATTAGTGCCGGATTTAGAAATTTCGAGGTCCTAGGCAATGGACAGCATATGGTGCATCTTTAAATAAAAGAGTTTATAAGAGAGTTAAATAAAGAGTTAGTTTCGCTTTTTTAACACGTTAATGATTGATTTTTAAGTTAATCCTTTATTTTATCAGAATTTGTAAAAATATATTTGTTCTTATTCATATATTATAACTGCCGGCATCTACATTTGTACCCAAAATTATTGAAGAAGTTTATAAATATTCTAATACATAACTTAACGAAATGAAACATATAAGAACCTGGTCAGTAGGCAAAGTGTTAACATTATCCAAATATTTTATAGTCCGTTTATATTTATTTGACAAATAGGAAAATAAAGTTTTTAATCGATTTGTTGGAGACACTTTCTCATACCTAGCTAGCAACCTAGTCTGCCAATTTGGAAAGCAGCCATTGTTAATAATGGCCTGTTACACAATTTAACTTGTTAAAATTGGTTTTTATATTTGTATCTGATATTAATATTTCCGAATAATAAGCATTAAAGTAAGTAATTTCGAAATAAAATTTTAAAACACAATAAACAACAAGTTTTGGAAGATGATAAATAAAAATGAAGATTCCAACAAATAATTATGGAAACAAGCGTAAAATGTTTAAAATCGTGAAATTCAATACTTGTTTAGATTAAACATATAGTTCCATAATCACAATCAAATATCAAATATCGAAAATTTAATATTGATGTACTTCAGTCACATTAAATCAAACATCTTATTTTGATAGGGAAAAAATTAAACTCACTAATCGAAAAATCGGAAGTAAATAAAATAATTGGCAGTCATTGCTAAAATATGGATTCAAAATTCTTGCCACATTACTAAAAAATTTCAAATGCAATTTAATTTCAATAGTTTTTTTAAAGGGGGACCTCCCAGAGCAACCCGAAATATAAAAGTAAATTATTAAAAGTTAAGTTGAAATAAGAAATGTAACAATCGATAAAATTCGCGCCAATATTGAAATATATAAACGATGATTATGCTCAATTAGAAAACATTTATTAAAGCAAAAATTTATTTAAATACATTTTTTAAATTGGTGCTCCATTATACATTTATTTTATAGCTCATATTTTAATTGGGTGTGTTGAAAGGTTGGTTCAAATATATTTTGAGCCAAGAATAAAAATTTGGCAAAATGATCCTACAAAAAACTGCAGATTTCAAGTTTTGCAGGTTTTTGTAGTTAAAGCAGGTTTAAGTTTAGCATCAATAGAACTATTACTTCCGACATTTTAAAATACGTAGAAAGTGGTTTATGTGCAAAATATGGTTACAGTGCATAAACGTAATTCATTGTGATCTATAAAAATTTCGGGAATAAATCCTTTTACCAGTAGTGCAAATGAAAACCGTCCTGTCGATGCTGTTTAGTTCAGTGGAGGTGGGGTGATCGGCTATACACAAGAAGTGCAAATGAAACTTTCTTTCCTCCTGAATTTCCAGACCATCTCCCCCCCCCCTACTATTTGTTTATTTCTTTTTGTCTACTTAACAATATAATTACCCCTTCATCGTAGATCAGAATATATATATGAGACTAAATGCCATAGAATACTTAAAATAAAATTATCAATAAGATAATTGTACTCAGTTTAAAACGCTAAAAAAGTCTTTTTAAAGAAAAATTTCTCGGAAATAACGACAAAAAACGGACGTCGAATTCTGGTTTAATTTTTAAATAATGAAAAATTGGACAAAGATGGCTCCAAGTTGCACAATATACTGGTGTGAAATTTGGAAGTTATAAGTCCAATAATCCATTTTAAAGATCGACAACAGACTTTCATCTTTATTAGTAGTAAAGACTGCAAAGAAGCGGCAGCATTTTATCAGTTTACACAGATAAATGCGGCCAACAAAACAACACAGACAACAAAAAATAATTACAAAATGACAATTAAAAAACGTTTTGAAAAGAAAATTAAAAAACTATGCAAGAGGAATAAAAATATTTTTTTTAATCATGTTCGTGATGCTTTACGATACCTTCGATGAAAACAGATTTATAATTAGTACTACTATATTACACAATACATGTTGTAAGAAGGAAGGCTTATACACTAAATCCTGAACACTTTTATTTCGGAAGAAGATAAGGCAGTGTCTTATTTTGGTATATATTCAGCACGATTTGTTGAAATTCGAAGAAATCTATTTGTAGCTTCTTATTCGGCGGGAGGGCTTGTTTGGAATATTTTGGAAAGAAGTTGATTGCGATCTTCCTTAACAAAGACGGCCGTTTTGTGGAATCGTTCGAAGCCCGAGGGCTACATCATATTCCCTCTTCGGAGTTGGAAAGTAGCTCTCATAATCAGAGAAGCTGCACATTTGTTGTATGAAATGCCTTTTCCTGAATCCTTTCGAAAACGATCGATGAAGCCAGATGCACAAGTTTTAACTCAGACTTCGTTAAATTTTATTTCTATTTCGCTACAGGACTCGCAACTCTGGAGGGGAAAAAAATCAAATATGAAATACTCTAGAGTATGTCATATTGAGGGAGAAGGGAATTTCAAAGGAAATAAATAATTTAAAGGAAAAAATTTAAAAGGAAATAAATTTACCAAGTTCATAAACCAGTTTCCAATATTGAAAAAATGATCTGGTATGTTACGATATTAATTTTGTTATATAATTAAAGCATAAAAAAAAACCCTGAAAAATTTATAATGATAATTTAAAGATATTAATCCATTTTATAAAGAGTTTTGGATACTGTTTTAAAATTCAGATTCGATTGTATTTGAAGAAATCTCATTTTAAATCATGATGAATTTTCATCTAAAATTTAAATTAATATAAAATATGTATAAATAAATAAATAAATATAATAATTAATATAAAATTTATGCACAATCGTCCCATCAAAGTTAGCATAAAAACTTCCTTAACATTTAATAACCTTTCGATAAAAGTATTTCAAAGTTCATTCCCGGCTTGCTAGGAATATATAGGTTTTAATAAATGATCAATAGTTCTATTTAAAATATTATTTAAAGCCATCAAAGTTTTTAAATAAAATCCTGTTTCTCATTTCAAATTATCCGAGATATTTATTTTGAAACTGAATTTTGGAAACATGAATTGAGAACGTCGAAACTCATTACATGGAATATGAATATTTTTTTACAAATATTTTGAAATTTCCTTTTCAGAACTAAAAATGCATCTTGCATCTATATTATAAAAAATCTTGAATTTTCTCATTGAAATAAAATATAATCTAAGGATAAAATGTCAGATATGTATTCCATTTATGACAAATTGTGACTTACAGAAGTAATTCTTAATTGATTATATGCAAAAACTTTTAATTTTACACAAATTAAGCTTACTGAATTATAGGTTTAAAAACTAATCACTCTAATAAATGAATCGAATTCACGCAAACACACACTTAAAGAAAAACAGATAACATTCGTTTCAAAGTTGTTGTTTTTTTAAATTAAAATTACAACATTTTTTTAAATATAAGTTTAGTGAACTAGTAAAACAAGGTAGCCAATAACTTTGAATTGAACTCGATTACTTAAGAACCACCAATTTAACAACACGCGCGCGCGCATACACATTCACACAAGCTAACAGATAGGAATTAAAATATTTGATGATAGATTTAGAAAAGAAAAGATAACACAAAACGAGACGAAATATATAAACGGTGTAAATTCTTTATGAGACGTGCAGAGCAATTACAATTAAAGCGAATGTAAAAGGAATGTGACAGATCGCAAAAGGTTGTACCTCGAAATCCCTTATATTTCCATATAAGGGTTTCGTATATCTTTGTTTCAAGAATAATAGTTTAAAAAGTGTTGATTTCAACAAAAAGTTAAAACAACTCAGATGTGCCATTGTTTATAATTTAAAAATGAATTATTCCATCCGTTGAACATAACTAATCTATTTATAAACAGAGGAAACATAAAAAAATACCACGACTTACAAATGCGTAATCTTACCAATCATCTTTCATCCCCTTCGTTAATCAAACATTATGAAATTTATATTTGAAAATATAATCCAAGAGATATGGCTATTATAAAACGATCAGATGCTGAGTAATGACGAGAAAATGAACCTGGGATTTTCCTTCTATTCATAGATAAAACTATTATAAATTTTACAGTAACATACAAAAACATTAAGTTATACATGGATTTCATATTATAATGCAATAAAATTAATTAAAATTTAATGATAAAATGCTGTAATTCGTGGTAAATGTAAATAAATAAATCTCAAAAAACAGCAATAGTTCTCAAGTTAAGATTTTACAACCAATTCCATCCTTCATACAATTTTTTAAAAAGTAAGTAAATAACAATAAATAACATCAAAACAAATGTGAAGAAATTTATTTTGTAAACTTCCTTATCAAAAGAATTAAGGGAACGGAAGAAATGACATAATCAAAACAGTTCAAAAGATAAATTACATAGATATAAAATTCGTCTCATGTACTGTATGGAACGGAACGACGATTTAAGATTCATATAGAAAATTAATATAATAAATTTTGAAGTCATACATAATAGCAATAAATCAGTCTCACATCCGCTTTAAAAATCAGTAGTATTAAATATCAAAATAATCATATACAACATAACATTAAACAAATTTCACTAGACAATACCACAAAAGTGAACTGAAACAGACGCATAACAAATGGTTAGGTTATATGTAATAAATGTGAGTAGCGTAAATATCATCTTAATGGATTACAGAAATACAATTATTAAATTATAATATAGAATTTAACACAATACTAACTTACGATTTGAAAAAAATCATAAAAGCAATCAAAAATCATAAACCAAATACAAATTTTCTGAAGTTATTCCAAGAGTATAACGAAAGTATTGTTACGAAATTTCTGCCGGGGTTCCTTTGGATAGTGGGAGTGATATGGTGTGTAGAACGTTCAATCAGCAGACGGTAGTAGAAAATAAAACAACGACGTTTATTTACACGAAGACACACAGGACAGCACAAAAACGACAACTATATACAGCACAGAAGACGATTATCTTCTCCCGAGACGTGTAGCATACAACAGCACACACAGCAGCATACAACCAGAATCTACTGCAGTCAGTAGCGCACAGCTCAGTTCAGCACGAGCTTGACTCCGTCGCTGCTCACCGTCGTTTCCGCTTCCTCCGCTCCGTCTTCGGACTTGGACACCCTGCTTTTACAAGGAATATTGTTTGGAGCGCCGGCGCCCGCAGGGCGCCATCTCCGGTCGGCAACATCTGTTGGGCTCGGCTACTTCGTTTGGACTGGAGTGGAAAAAGGTCTTGACTGAGGCTGGGAGGAGGGGATCTGGGTTTAAGTAGTCTGGTCAGCTAGTGGCTATTGTCCAATGGGAGGCTTGCTGCTGTCGGCGAGGTCGTTTTAGGTTAGCTGGAGGGTTGGGCTATGGCAGAGGTGTCTTCTGGGATACATGGTGAGAGAAAGTTCTAAGAGCCTGGTAGAGTGGTTGTGAGGGGGATGGGGTGAGAAATTTGATATTGGCTGCCAATAGGAAGAGCGAGATGGATCATGGAAATTTCAGATTTATTAAGGGTTTATTGGGTTGATTTAAATATTGAAAGGGTTGAAGGGGTTAAGATTTTTTGTTAGTGACGTATTAAGTTAGTTCTGGTTAGAGTAGGATGAGTCTGGGTCTTCTGGAATTTGGATTGGGGGTGTAGTTTTCAATTTCTTGGATTGCTGGGTTGTCTATGTATTCGAGGTCTGAGAAAAATTTAATTGCTATTTTTTTAATGAAGTCTTTTAGTGATGGGATATTGAGGGCTTGTCGGATGTCTTTCGTTTTTCATGAACCATCTCGCTTTTGTAATTTGCCTGAGAATAATGTTTTGGCACCTGTCTATTTGATTGATGTTGGTTGGAGCCGCATATGCCTAAACTGGACATGCATAAGTTAGAACAGGTCTTAGCATCGCAGTATAAATAAGCACTTTATTATCCCTACACATTTCAGAATTCGGGGCGATTAGGGGGTATAGTTTACGCGAGTTATCTCGGAATTTAGTTTTAATATAGTTAATATGTGATTTCCAAGTTAAGTTTTTATCCATAATTACACCTAGGTATTTGGCTTCCTGAGACCAGTATTATCTATTTTGACGTTAAATTTTGGCTTATTCCTCCTCTTGGTGAAGAATACTGCTTCGGTTTTTGAGGTATTAATGGCAATTTTCCACTCGTGGAACCAGCTTTGAAGGTCTATTAGGTGTTTGTTGAGCGCGTGTGTTATGTATCTGATGTTTTTGTTTTTGGCCAGTATCACGGTGTCGTCTGCGAAAATGCAGAGTTTAGTGTTTAAATTTTGTGGGATGTCGTTTATGTATATAGAGTAGAGGGTGGGGGACAATGTTGCCCCTTGTGGCACGCCTGCTTGTATGGAGCGAAGTTTGGAGAGTATGGCGTTTACTCTAACTGTGAATTTCCTTTTGAAGACGAATGAATGAATTATTTGTATTAGTTGG
>JAPMOR010001042.1:1035951-1070553 GCA_026543865.1 Argiope aurantia
AGTTTGTAAATTAGTCCTTCTAGCCACACTCTGTCAAAGGCTTTCTGAATATCTAGGAAAACAACACTTGTGTTTTCTCTCTTCTCAAATCCTGAGGAGATGTATTCGACTGCTCTGATTAATTGATGTGTGGTTGAAAGTTTGGGTCTGAAACCAAATTGGAAGGGGATTAAAATATTATTTTCATTAAGGTAGTTGTTTAATTTTTCCAGTATGAAGTGCTCAGTAATTTTACTAAAGTTTGGAAGGAGAGAAATTGGTCTATAATTGGAGGGGATAGTAGGGTCTTTTCCAGGTTTGAGAATAGGGATCACAACTGCTGTTTTCCATGCTGTGGGGAAGTATTTGAATTTAAAGATTAAGGTCATTATATGGTAAAATTTAAATATTGTAACTAGGGGTAGGTTTATAATTATTAGATTGGAGATACCATCAATGCCTGGTGCTTTTTTGGTGTTGACTTTTTTAATGTAATTTATATAATCTATTATGTTGGGGGGTTCTAATTCTGATGTGTTATTGATTGAGAAGAATTTTTGGAGTGTTGTTTCGACTACGTTTTCTGTGTTTGTGTTGTGCATGTCGTTTAGTGTAAATTGTTGCTCCAAGCTTTGTGCTAAAGTTTCTGCCTTGTCTGCGTTGGAAATAGCTTTACCGGCCGGGCCATTAAGGGCTAATATTTTAGTGTGTTGTTTTCTCATGTACCTTGCTGTGTTCCGTAGAGTGTTATCGGTTGGTTGAAGAGTTGTTAGTTTTTTATTCCAGTCATCTTGGATTGCCTGTTTTTTGGTTTTGTCTGCTATTCTGTTTAGTTTGTTATATTCTTTTTTTGCTGCTGGGCCCCGAGTGGTTTGCCATCTTTTCCTTGCAGCGTTCCTTAGTTTATATAGTTTTTTCACTTCATTGTTTACATATTGGGTATCTGGGTCTATTGTTCGGGAGTTGGCGTTAAAAATGGTTATTATTATGTTGGAGAAATTTTCTACGAGAGTGTCTAATTCTTGTGTGTTGTTGGCTGTGGAAGTTAGGTCGGTGTTGTTTAGAATGTCAGTTTTAAATTTCTTCCAGTTGGTTTTTATTTTATTGCTATTTTTGGGGGTTTGAAATTTGAAATAAAAATTTAGTTTTACTGGATTGTGGTCTGAACTGAGCTCCGGGACTGAGGAGATGTCGTAGGGAAATAAAATGTTTTTTATTACGGCAAGATCAATGAATGATGCAGAATAAATGCCGTATCTAGTGGGAGTGGGTGGGGCAATGATTTCATAATTGTACTTTTGGGTGAATTCGTGTAAGTTTTTACCTCGGGTTGTATTTTTGTTGGAGCCCCAACTAACGTGATGAGCGTTAAAATCTCCACCAAGAATGCATAGGTTTTCCAATTGCATTATGTTGTTTAAGTTCAAGGTGAATGTTTTGTCTGAGGAGGGGGGATGTAAACAGATGCTATTAGCATAGGGTTTGAGTTGGGTAAGTTTAGGGAAATGATTGATGCTTCTATTTGTTGTAATTGCGGGGGTGGGATTTCGTGGTGGGGTAAATTATTTTTTACTAATATTGCAGTTCCTCCGCTGGGTTTAATGGGGTCTTGATTAGTTCTATAGCTGATATAAGTTGTGAAGTTGGATATTTTAATTGTTTGGGGGGGGGGTCTCAGGCAGGTTTCCTGTATTAAAATAATGTCGAGGCTGTGCTTATTTATAAAGTCTCTTAACTCATAAGAGCGGGAGTTGATGCCGTTTGCATCCCAGAACAGGACACCCTGCTCTGGCAGCTGTGGACCCTTTTATAAGTCTCAGGAGCCGGGGCTAGAAGCCTCTCAACCAATCAGGAACGTTCGAGGCGTATCTCGGTTCCTACTGGACGGATCGGAAAAATTCTCGAAGTTTCGGGTATAATCTATTTTGGCGCCAAAGTCGCCAAATTGGTCGCCAAGCTCTGGGACCTCCGACGCGACACACGGATTCCGTCCATTCAGATGACTGTAAAACTTTCTTTCTGTTGATGGAACAAACTATGCTGGGAAGCAGCATTACGGATTCGTAACAGTATTTATGCTGCGATAGTTGAAATTAACAAATAAGTCATAGCAAATAATTCTACGGCAAGTTCATTTTACGGAATATTCTAGAAGCTATTGTATTTGTGACAAAATTCAATGACTGTAATGTAGGTTGACTTTTAAATTATATTCTAATATTTAAAATTATATTTCTTTTTTTGAGAAACAATATATACATATAAGTGCGATTATAAAATATACAAAAGGTCGTTAAAGAATGAACATAATTTGCATATTATAAGAGTGCTATAACCAAAATGAAAAAAGAAAAAAAAAATGTTCGAAAATACCAAACGATATTTCCACGATTTTTTTGTGGCGGGAGATTAATTAATTAAAAGTAAGAAACCAAACGATAAATAAATAGCTCCATCTGAAGGTGACGTCGCTTCACGGAAATGCCGAATAAAAAGCAAGCAAATAATTTTGCTTCATGGCATTTCATCGATTCATATAGTTACATTAGACTTTATTGTGAATTGAATTATTTGAGTCTGAAAATGCCTACTTCCTCAGTAACAAATTATGTTCGTACAAACGCGAATTTTCCTACGTCGAGTTTTCCGAATGTAAAGAAATGTTCTTTTATCTATTTCGCACAAGGATACTATATTTTATTCTATGGAAGATTCCTACGGGAAATGGTGAAATGGAAGGGTCTTACTCCTATCTCG
Organism: Argiope aurantia; assembly: GCA_026543865.1. Lineage (NCBI taxonomy): Eukaryota > Metazoa > Arthropoda > Arachnida > Araneae > Araneidae > Argiope > Argiope aurantia. Next base: position 1,038,688 of record JAPMOR010001042.1, read on the forward strand.
AAAAATTCACCGCAGACTTCAATAAACTCGGATTACTGAGTTTCACCTCATAGTCATAAAATGATAGCAAGAATCTTTATTTACAGAAAGTATATTATTCTGAGGAATAATAATACTTCCTTGCGTTTGTACGACTACAACACGCACGATCCGAAATACTACAATTGCAGACTTAAGTTATATATATTTTACGTTTGGATAAAAGTGGCGCAATTTGTTGGATTCAATTTATTTATTTTGAATCCTTGTACATTTAATGTGAACAGAAAAATGTCTCTTTGGGATTTTACGAGCTCATAATAAATAATTCCCGATACAAACTCAAAATTGATAATTCCCGATACAAAACAATCAAAAGGTAAAATTAATGTCTGGCATATATCATCTACAGTACATTATTATAATATCCCCCCCCCATGCAAGATGCACAATAGATTGCGAAATAAAACTAACAAATATCACGTGAACATGTTTGTTTGATTTTTTCTGGCGCAAGAGCCATGACGTTGATTATGCTGCATCCAATAATTGATACAATCATATCAATTTAAGAACAGTCACCAAAGGTATATAAAAAAACTCTAAAATGTAAACAAGATTCAAATGTTTGGATAAAACTTTAAGGGCTTCAAAAAAGCAAAATAAAATGGATATGAGATTTCTAATCAAGTAAAGAAGAGAATGGATGTTAGACTTTTGAAAAATTTGAAAAAGGTATTGAAATTGAAAAATTTGGTATTGAATTCAATACCAAATTTTGAATTCAATACCCAATTTCAATACCAAATTTTGAAAAATTTGGTATTGAAATTGGGCCATTATGACAGTATACGAAGGTCAGCCATTTGACAGTCACATTGGGGAACACAGGGCATGAACATGAATTGATGCCATTAATAATAAGCATAACAACTGAATTATTTTTGATAATTTGATAATAAAACTTCAGAGCTTCAAGAATAGAAGATAGATTTAATTAAAAATAGTTATCTCACTAAATATTGAAAATGAATGTGCCAAAGAGTGAAAGCGTCTAAAATTCTAAAATGCATAGAACTGGACTTCTTTTTTTTAAAGTTACAAATAAATAAATGAAAATTAAATAAGATTGATAAGAATTACGACAAGCTAGAAAATTCAAACTTTCGATATACGTGAATTATACAATAGACTGCTTGATTAAAATTAGAGTTAAAAAATTGTAATTACATCAAAAAATTCTTTTCATGTATTATATTAATAACCGCCTATGGCAACAGTTTTTTTACTGAAAATTTCGGCTCTGTTTAATATCTATTAAATCCCATATCCAGAAATAGATGTCATAATTCGCACAATAAAATTTTTTGAATATCAAATCTGGGATAGACATTAGTCATTTCATTTGTATAGCCTTACACCCTTTCTGTTAATTGTGAACATGATCCATCCAAGTGGAGTCAAGCCCCATGACATAATGCTATTTAAAGTCGTTTCCGTGCAACCGCTCCGAAATGGCACGTTCGCATTTGAGGTATATTATGACTTCAGTTTCTCATTCCGCATGTAAAATGGCAAGATAATAAATAGAATCTTTCCTCCTTAGCTTTCAACGATGAAAGAAAATCGCACAATTAAATATTTCATTAAATAGTAAAAATGGTTTCCATTTCATAGAAACAATGAAGTTTATTGCTGAAAACAAAGGATATGTCAACATTTAAAAATTGCACTGCACAAGGCAAAGAGCAACTAGTTTACATTTAAAACTAAATCTAATGCAAATACCAGTGTGAAAATCCATCTAATTTACAGATAAAAGAATAAATAAAAAAAAATTCTTTATTAAATGACGATGTTAAAAACTTACCCCATCTTAAATACATCAGTACAAATCAACCGAAAGTTTTATGGTTTTTTTAATACCATAATTATTAAAATTTTTAAGAGATTAGCTTTTTTAAAAGAAAGCAAAGCTAAAATACAGAGTGCGGCAGAAAACCCGAGACAAACAATTTTTAATCTAACTTTATTAACAACTAGCCGCCTTTGGCGACCAGCCGGTTCGCCAGTATTACCGCTCGCTACAATTTTCAATTAAATATTTTAAGTAACTGGTCTCTTAAAGGATTCTCAAACAAAACATTTTTAATCTTCAAATTTTGATAGTCATACCAAACTTATATTGTTTAGATCGTTTCGTTCAATTTACTATATATATTTTGCTAATTTGTTGCCATTTCCGGTAAAACTTCAACTTTAATTAAAAATGTAAATGACGAAATTGCAATTAATATTAAGATATTTTTTAATAAAACCAAGCGTTTTATTTTATTAATCATCTTTATTGTTATTTATTAATTATTATTATTATTGAATATGAGTATTGCAAACAGAATCGCTCGGTATTTAAGTCTTATGTTAACTACAAAATATTTTTCATAGTTTACGTAATATCTCAAACAATAAATCAACAAAAATTTCTGAGATTCAGTATAAAATTCAGTTTTTAGTTTTGCTTTCAAAAGGATTGAAATGAAATCAATAATAATATTTTGTTCCTGCTTATAAATATATTTCAAAAATTATGAAGTCTAAATTTAATGCAGTAAGGTATCATATTCTGATAAATATTCTGGACACAACAAATTTTAAATAAATGAATGAATGTTTCTATTTTCCACGATCAACTAAGACTTATTTATGAAGTTTTAAATGTTAAAAATTTAGAAAAACTCACCATTTTCATAATCTTAGGCCAATTAATCTTCAGAAATCTGCGCGCTGATTGGCGTATTTTCTTTGAAGCGATAGATGGAAAATCTAAAATTATCCTTTTTTTATTGAATAGTGATATTCAAATTTTCATAAATCAGTCAGTTTAAGTGATTGGAAATTAACTCCTAAAAGACAGTGATTTAGTTGATTGGAAATTAACTCTATGACCACCATAAAATCTGTGCTTTCTCTTGTGGTGTATGCATTCTCCTTAATATCCGCTCGAATAAAACATCACATACAAAAGTACTACTTAGAACAAACACATCAAAAGTAAACATAACATTTCAATAGTTGCCAAAAACAAAAGAGAGAAAAATGCAATTAATAAGCAGACGATATTTAGAAAAGTACAGATATTTAGACTGGAAAATGAAATTATCTGAAATTAAAAATATGCGCAGACGATATTTACAAAAGTAAAAATATTCAAACCTGAAAAGGAAAATATATGAGTTATTCCATCAATAAATGCCATAAGTTTCTTTACATCTTCATTATTTTATGAGTCATTAAATATCAAAATGGATCCGGGACTGAATAAACACCCTGTATAGAGAGTGTAAAAGATCATAAAATAATTATTCTTGAGTTTATTTTTTAGAAAAAATAATATTTCATATTTGTTTCATTTCTTACAGACACTTGCCGAAAATTATAATTTTGCAGATTTCATTTCCAAAAAATTTAATTTATTTTCAGTTAGAGCTTTAATCAATGTGATGGCAACACTTTGAAAAAAGCTATTTTTTTCTCATGAATGCGAAACGTGTTTAATCCTCATTTTTATTTTTGACGAAAAAAATTGTTGAAAAACATAGTTAAAATATTTATTTAAAAATTCATTAAAATAGAAAATTAATTTTAAGATTAAAACAGTAGTATCATTTAAAAGATAAATTTTTTATCTTTAACTTCATGTAAAAATCTTTTTTGTGCGGTAATATTTTCGGCAGTTATAGCAGAAACACGTCAAAATTTCGCTTAATTTTTAAATAAATAAAATTCTAGTTAAAAATTCGAAAAAATAACCCCCAGGTGCACATTCCCGGCCTCCAAGGTATACACGTGCCAAATTTGGTAGCTGTAGGTTGAATGGTCTGGTCTGTAGAGCGCCAACACACACACACACACACACACACACACACACACACACACACACACATTGAGCTTTATTATAAGTATAGATAAATAAAAATTTAAAAAATTATATTTATTAAAACTAAATATAACAAATAATAATAAAAGACTTTTACTAATAAATAAATTGAATTGGTTTCAAAGTAGCCGCATTTTGCAGCGATGCAGAAGTGTAAATGCTTATTAAAATTTTCAACAATGACCGCGAATCTTCTGCCTTTAAACTATCCCATTCCCGCCAAAGCGATTGTTTTCAAAATCCAAACTTTTTTGTGGTTTAGGGCAGGCCATAGACACCAAAATTGACCATACGCTGTAATCCATATGATTGAGATCTGGTGAGTATAATGGTTGTTCTCCAGATGATATCAAGTTCCGGAAAATACGCCTTGCACCACTCTTGTACAGTTTGGTCTGGTAAGTTGGTGAGGAGTCTTGTTGAAATGTCTAGTTTGTATTGCCAAAGTGCTTTTTGGCCCATTGAAGTACAACCGTTTCTAGAATGATACACCGGTTTGATTAATTTTAACGCTCTCAGCAACAAAAACCAGAAACGTTTTGCCGCTTGCACAAATTCTGTCCCAGACCATGACCGACTCAGATGCCAGTGACGTTCAACCATTTCCGAGGTGCTTAGAGCATCTACAGAAAAGATCCTGTCGTTCTGGGAGTTATGAGCTTGTTGGACAGAAAAGGACTTCTCATTAATGAAAGGGAAAATCCCAGGCTGATTTGCGGCCAGTCTCAGAAGTTATCGGCATCTTTGGAGCTGCACGAGTTCGTTTTCTTCAGTGAGAATTTGAACTTTTTGGAACTTGTAAGGGTTCAGTCCAAGCTCCATTTTGCCATTATCGCATTGATCGGTCACTCATTCCCGTTTCAAGAGCGATCTTTCTCATAGCCACCCTCGAATTTCGTTGAATTCGCTTTTTGATGGCCTTACGATTATTGGAAGTGTTTAAAGTACATTTTCATCCACTTCCTGGATGTCGACTATCATTGCCAAGTTCTTTGAAAAGGCAGATTGCATCAGACACTGTTTGTCGAGGCACGTTAAACAAACGAACGTTTTCATTGCTAAAACAATTCTAAAAAAGCAGACCTTATGCTCGACATCGTAAAAAAGACAAAAAGTAAGTTAACTGAGAAATATAAAATATTTTATGGTTAAAGTTGTAGACAAAAAGAATTGAACACACATGAAAAATAAGTTAACTTCTATGGTGGAATAACTTTGTACAGTTTTTTTCTCCCCCGCATTCTGTATTTTCATAATTAAGTAGTAAGATGATATATAGTGGGAACTATTTTTATTCTTTAAACAGAAAGCTGAAAATTTTCCAAAATGTATAAGTAACCACATTAATAATTGAAAATGATATATCTTTTTACAATTTTCCATTACGAAATTATATTTCTACGAACTTGGTTCCCACTAGTGATGAAGTTAGATTTCGTTTTCTTACATCTGATAGTTAAATTTAAATGAAATAATTTAAGATGAAAACAGAAAACTTCAGAACCATCAGAAGAATCAGCGAAATGTTCATCCAGCAATAATAATAAAACGACGACGACGACACACTGAAATATACAGAAGTATCCCAGCATACATTTTTATATTGGATGAAAATTTACTGTATTGACAGCATTAAAAAGTATCATAAATACGTTCTTTTAGTAATACTTTTTTTTTCTTTTGAGTTTGATCATAAGTAGCATAAAGATGTGACCTGGAGTTAATGAGGTAGTCAAAGTACCAGCCATTCTAAATTAATGTAGACATAAAAAGGCAGTAAAATTAATTAACGTCAACGAGAAAGAATAAAGAAAGTGAAACACGTTACAACGCCGATAATTATTTGTGACAGAGGAAAATAATAAGAAACCAGCGGACTGAAATTACAGTACATTTCTTTTGAAGTAATCAAATATGCAAATTATTGGTATAAAGCTTTGAAAGACAATTTTCTTCATATGCAAGAAAAAACAAAACTTCGAAATTTTAAGACTTTTATTTTACGAATTTTCAGTTTTATGATGCAATAAATATTCTAACTTTTAATTAATGATCAAGTTTGAAACGTTTGGATAGAGCTGAGATAACGAAAACGCACATCCAATAGATTGTTTGCATTGAAAAACGATAAGTGAAATAAACAGGCGTTCAGATTATTTAAAAAATAAAATTTCTTACATTACTAAGACTTTTTTAATTTGATGATTGATATAAATGGAATGGAAAAAACGAGTTCATGGTTCTGGACGAATGATGAAACATTGAGAACGCTGTTTGGTTTTAATTGAATCCTTATTCCAAGAGCGGCTGAGAAGTAAAATATAGACCAATGGTTGATGTGACAGACATATATATAATGTATAGAATTAATGAAAACTTGCGAGAAGTGCATTGGCCGAGATAATCATCGGATTTTCATGGACAAAACCTTGACGTGCCCCCATTTGCTGATCTTGAAAAGAGAATATCTCCAATATTTTCTCGCATGCTTTCTAATAAAGGTATAATCACTTTTTCCAACATAAAATGTTGATTTTGAGATAAGGCAGTGAAAGAATCGCATAGCATTCGAGAACAATGATTAAGAAATGTAGATTTCTGGTGTGATGAGCAGCAATTTTTTTTCAGCGATTAATCCCTTCTCGCGGTTAATAAAAAAGTACCGAAAATCAATTACTTATTTTATGTGCATATTTTCAAACTGATTGAAACCAAAATTTGGTATGGAACTGCAATTGTAGTCCAAGATCACATATCAAATTTCATTTATACACACTGTCATGTTTCTGAATTACAGCGTTCACATGTATTACAGCAATTTCATACAAATCAACTGCGCTTAACGTTAATCTTCTAACTATCATTTTTTAAATGTTTTTCTATTTTCTAATAAATAAGTAAAATGTTCTCCTTATCCAACATCTACAATTAATTTCCACAAAAAGATTTGAAAATATCAACAAGACAACAGAATCTATAATAATACTAATACTGCACATCGTAAGAGAGAGTATAATTAAATTTATATTTAATTTTAAAGATAAACTTCTATTTTCGTAAACAATTCTTCTCTTCCGCTATCTTTTCAACAATCTGACAGCTCCGGAACACGAAACTTATCGGAAAATCTGAACACTCTCTCATGCATTTTATATCCATAAATCGAGTGGATTCATACAAGTCCAGGAGTTTCACTTTCCATTCCCACTTAAATTAACAGAGAGCGAACGAATTCTGTAGATAACGAAGACAGAAAGCCAGAGCGGAAAGGATTCTTTGCACCGTAATTGCACAGAACTAAACGCTGTGTTAAACTATTCCCACGTACAATCGCAAAGCTGGTGCTCAAACTTTTACTCGAATTTGAATTAAGTTTTATTCTATTGTAATTGAGCTGATCCAGAGTTCCACAACGCACGTTAAACAATTACACTCACTAAATTTTAACGCTGAAAATAAAAAGGGTCGAAATTTTAAGCACGCCGAGCAATTGGCATCTCTTTTAATTCAAAAATAGTTCAATAATCAGAGTCAATTCCACTCTGATTAACTGTAAACATTAAACGCACAATTTTGGAATCCACTGTAAATCTAAGGAAATATATAAAAATGATACTTAAAAGCATAAGAAAATTACATTACATCTGACATATTCAGTTACATAATTATATGATTGTCATATCCCGTGAATTCAGACCATTTTATAAATATTCAATTAAACTATTACAGTTACTTAAGGTTGAAAATAGCATTTTTCGACCATACAAAAGCAAAAAACTCCAAAATTTGTAAATTCAAACATTTTTTTTTTTTTTTTTTCATTTTATATCATTTAAAAACATAGATATCGCGCCTTAAAAAATTGCTGCACACAGGATGTCTCAGTCTACAACCGGAAATCATAGTAAAAAAGTTTTAAACTTGTTACCCTTTTTCTTAATTTTAATTTAAAAATAATATTTTTATAAAAATGCTAATGCACAGCCATAATATTTTAAACCTATTTTCTTATTTATGGATATTAATTGATAATATTTTTCGTTCTTCCGGATTTTTCTTTATAGTTTTCATTTCATTTTTATATAAATTTGTCCTTTCGAAAATTTAAAAAAAAAATCAACAAATTAACTAGGAGGAAAAGGCAAATTAAAGATAATTTCATCAACAAATTACAAAACTATCATGGGATTGCAATTGATAGCAATTCTAATAACTTTAAAAGTATGGGATTTGGTGTCATTGCAGCTTTTTCTCACTGCTGCTCAAACACTTTACACCAATAACCAACAGCTAATGCACATATGAACAGATAATGGCACAAGTAAAAACGTTTATTAGAAAAGCCATTGGATTTACTCTAAATATTATAAATTAAATATACGTGAAACTCAGTCACCAAAAGCTGCTAAGCTGCTAATAGAATGACGCAAAATGATAAGTATTTAATAAAATTAACGTTTCCCTTTAGAATAATGGTAAGACTTTCGGTTTGACCGCACAATTCTGAACTTCGGTCAGATGATAAGGACGACACCTGAATTGGCAACAATTTACCAAATTCCCACATCACATCAAGGGGAAAGGATTTGGTCCCAACAGATTAGGTGTGTTTTAAAATCGCTTGGAAGTCATTTCTCAATGGAATCAGCTCCCACCAGTCCTGAAGCCGAAACCTTATAACAAAGCTACTGCTACGCGCAAAATGCCACTGAAATCTTGAATGATTTTTGCTTTGAAATACAGTTCTGGTATATTGAATGTACCAAATTACTAAAGAATATTGACAGTTATATGCAAGGTCTTTTTTTTTTTTAATTTCATCATTATGAACGAATTTGCAGTTAAAAGAAGACAATCCTTATCACTTACAAAAGTTAACGGAATAAAAATGCGAGCTCAGGTCGAGAAAAAAATATTCAATGTATGGGGGAGCGAAAAGTTTAACTTATAAGTACTATTTTCTAAAAAGGAAATATTTTTTAACAACAAACTTTAACTAACTACAAACATTAAACGTGTTTTCCTTATGATAACTTTGTGAAATAAATTATCAAACATTAATGTATCTTCAACATGAATTTAAAAAAAAAATTAATGAAATTTGCAAGGAATGTTTTGTATACTATTTTTAATAAATTGAACTGAAAGTTTTGATCTAACAGCCTTACTAACAGCCTTACTAACAGCCTTTTTTTTATTAGAAAAGAATTGAAAAATTTAGATAACGACTATATTGCAACACAAAAACTTCTACATTATTTTCCATTTTAATGTTTCAGATTTTAGCTAACTTTGAATATAACTCTGATATGTATCTAGTGTGTAAAGAAAATTATGATGATTCTATTAGAACTTTGCGTAGAGCATTAGCCGTTTTGCTCAAATTTTGATGAAATTTAATGCAGATTTGTCAATTAAAAAATGGAATTTGTACAGATATTTGTTTTTCAGATTTTCATAATTTTTATGTAGTATCTAGTTATAAACACCAAACAAAACTTAAAAAAACATTTGAATCAAATAATATTTTTAAAAAAATGGCAATTGACATAAGCAGTTACCTTAGTAGAATATAGACTTCCATTTATAAGGCATAACCTTTCTGCGATTGTCAAATAAAGATAGGGATTGATTTTAATATTACTAAAATTTAAAAGAAAAAATGTCTCCTTATATGATGATAGTATGGGAACTACAAGCATGCATCCAAACAATGGGTTGCCTTTTATGTACTATAATTGCAAATTATGCATCACGTATTTTCGAATCTACCTTGCATTTTTATTTCTTCTATTTTAGATGAAAAGAATTCATGGTAAATGTTAAATAAAAAAGATATCTGCGCAATGTATTGAGCTTCAATAAGAAAGAAATCTCATACGAAAACTAAAAAATCAGAAGGAAGAATAACAGATTATGATTGATATTCAATCTAATAATAAAGCTCAATGTGTGTGTGTGTGTGTGTGTGTGTGTGTGTGTGTGTGTGTGTGTGTGTGTGTGTGTGTGTGTGTGTGTGTTGGCGCTCTACAGGCGAGACCGTTTGACCTACAGCTACCAAATTTGTCACGTGTATACCTTGGAGGTCGGGAATGTGCACCTGGGGGTTATTTTTGCGAATTTTTAATTAGAATTTTATTTATTCAACAATTAAGTGAAATTTTGGTGTGTTTCTGCTATAACTTCCGAAAATATTACCGCACAAAAAAGATTTTTACATCAAGTTAAAGATCAAAAATTTATATTTTAAATGATACCAATGTTTTAACCTTAAAATTAAATTTCTATTTTTAATGAATTTTTAAATAAATATTTTAACTATATTTTTCAACAATTTTTTTCGTACAAAATAAAAATAAAATTTAAGCTGCACGAGCACGTTTCGCATTCATGGGAAAAAATTAGCTTTTTTCAAAGTGTTGCCATCACATTGATGAAAGCTCCAATTAAAAATAAATTAAATCTTTTTGGAAATGAAATCTGCAAAAAAATAATTTTCGGCACGTGTTTGTAGGAAATGAAACAAATATGAAATATTATTTTTTCTAAAAAATAAATTCAAGAAAAATTATTTTATGATCTTTTACACTCTCTATATTATTAATACAATGAATCAGTTTTATTTTAAGGCAAGTTTTGTTTCATATGAACAGGATATCCATTCAAATTAGGGCCACACAGCTAATTTGTAAAAGTTTAGTAAGACACAGATCTGCTAAAATGGTCTAAATGGAAAATGATTATATTTTATGTAACTTGATTCAATAAATGCTCTAATAAATAACGAATTTTTGATTTTACATAAAGCTTCTGCTGTGGAAATCACGATTAACAATATGTTCTTGAAACACTAATATTTCAAATAAAAAGAGTTAATTTCCAATCAACTAAATTAATCACTTAAACTGACTGATTTATGAAAATTTGTATATCACTATTCAAAAAAAAAAAAAAAAAAAAAATTATAATTTTAGATTTTCCAACGATCGTTTCAAAGAAAATACGTCAATCAGCGCGTAGGTTTCTCAAGATTAATTGGTCTAAGATTATGAAAATGTTGAGTTTTTCTAAATTTTTAACATTCAGAACTTCATAAATAAGTCTTAGTTGATCGTGGAAAATAGAAACATTCATTCATTTATTTAAAATTTGGTGTGTCCAGAATATTTCTCAGAATATGTTACCTTACTGCATTAAATTTAGACTTCATAATTTTTGGAATATATTTATAGGCCAGAACAAAATATTATTATTGATTTCATTTCAATCCTTTTGAAAGCAAAACTAAAAACTGAATTTTATGCTGAATCAGAAATTTTTGTTGAATTATTCTTTGAGATATTACATAAATTATGAAAAATATTTTGTAGTTCACATAAGACTTAAATACCGAGCGATTCTGTTTGCAATACTCATATTCAATAATAATAATAATAAATAAATAAATAACAATAAAGATGATAAATAAAATAAAACGCTTGGTTTTATTAAAAAATGTCTTTATATTAATTGCAATTTCATCATTTCCACTTTAAATTAAAGTTGACGTTTTTCCGGAAATGCCAACAAATTAGCAAAATATATATAGTAAATTAAACGAAACGATCTAAACAACAGTATAAGTTTGTTATGAGAATCAAAATTGGAAGATTAAAAATGTTTTGTATGAGAATCTATTAAGTTACTTAAAATATTTAATTGAAAATTGTAGCGAGCGGTAATACTGGCGAACCGGCTGGTCGCCAAAGGCGGCTAGTAATGAATAAAGCAAAAAAATCTTCACGTTATCTGAAAGACAGCCAAAATTTTCAATCTTCTAGAAACACCCCGCTTTATTTTTATCCAATGACAACTTTCAAATAAATTAATTTTTATTAGCCACACAAATACATACGTGAATTCCATACGTGATAATCAACTAATACAGAAATTGCAAATTATAAAATTAAACTTAAATTATATGGATTGTTGAGAAAATGATGAATCTTAAGCTGAATGGGTTGAAATATTACATTCCCAAAATGATAGTTGTCATATTAAATTTAAAAAAAAAAAAATGGTGTTTGTTAGTTAAGAAGAATTAAATTCTTAGTACACCTAATTTTAAGAGTAGCCAAATGATGATTCAAATTTTAGAAATAGTGACACCTTTCATACAGAGATGATTCAAACGGATTATTCTGTCTAAAATTACTCAAACGTTTTCAATAAATGATATCAAATTAAAAAATATGCAATGAATTACAGTCGAATTTATTGGAAGCCTGATAAAATCATGGATTTTAGCTAACGATAGAATACGATTAAAGTAAGGCAGAAAATAAGACTTATCCGATAGGCTTAGTCACCAAAATGATGCAGACAAAATAAAACAAACAAAAGAAAGCTGTTGCCATCGAAAAAGAAAAATTCTAACGAGCTGTCAGCCAGACCGATCTACATGATTGATGAGCCACGCGGTAAAGATCCAGATTTCGCTCCTTTTATAGTAAAAACGCAGAGATTTTGAACATATTTATGCAGAAAGGTTGAAGAAAAGTGAGAAACTTTTTTAAATGACGCATCTCAGCTTTCTTAAAAAAAATATTAAATATTTTTGAAAAAGAAATTTTTTTTTGCCATTTTTATTATTATAAATGTTTTTAAAATAATCAAATTTTTAATTATATATTCATCAAAAATAAAATTTTCAAGGAAATAAATTATACTTAATGATCAGATAAAAAAAAACACATCAAATATTTTTATGCATAGGTTTTCAATTCTTGAGAGGTATACATCTACATTTTCTTTAAAAAAAACTTTATCTAATAAAACCATATCAATTTTTTAGAACTATACCAAAAAAAAAATATCAGTAAAGGTGGGTTTACACACAACCAGTAAGACAACGCATGCGCATAAAGGGATTAATTTATGTTTGCCAAGATTTCATAAAATAGATTCAGGCATTCCATGTTTGGCAATAAATTGCCGTTTTGGCGTGTCCCTAAATTTTTCTTTTTCACCTGCGTATTGTATTAAAATAATGGATACAGACACAAAGAAACATGGTAAAATAAAATAAAAATATCAACATACCTAATAATTGGGAATTATAGTAAAAAATGACAAATGAAATGAGAAAATTTTTTTTAAAAAAACTTAATCTCGCAACAGGAAGAACAAAGAGCAAAAAATGACTGAATTAATCTATGATAAGTGATCACTTTTCTTCAGGTAAAAGCATACGCAGTAAGAAAAAAATATATATTGTTACAAACCTGCAATTCGGTTTCCCAGCATAGTTTGTTCCATCATTGGAAAGAAAGTTTTACAGTCATCTGAATGGGACGAAGTCCAGGTGTGTGGCGGAGGTCCCAGAGCTTGGCGACACACTTGGCGACCATTTGGAGACTTGGCGACAAATTTGGCGACTTTGGCGCCAAAATAGATAATACCCGAAACTTCGAGAATTTTCCCGATCCGTCCAGTAGGAACCAAGATACGCCTCGAACGTTCCTGATTGGTTGAGAGGCTTCTAGCCCCGCCTCCTGAGACCTATAAAAGGAAGCGACCGCCGCTGCCAAAGGAGACGACGAAGCCAGTAGTCGGGGAGACGACGGAGTAGTCCGAAGACGGAGCGGAAAAGCCAGTAGTCCGAGTTCGAGAGCAGCGAAGTCAAGTCAGTAATCCGAGCCAGAGTCGGAGTAGAAGACGGAGGAGTCGGAAGCGACTGAGGCAAGCTAGTGCTGAACTGAGCTGTGAGCTACTGTCTGCGGTAGATTCTGGTTGTATGCTGCTGTGTATGCTGTTGTATGCTACACGTCTCGGGTGAAGATAATCGTCTTCTGTGCTGTATATAGTTGTCGCTTTTGTGCTGTCCTGTGTGTCTTCGTGTAAATAAACGTCGTTGTTTTTATTCTACTTCTGCCTGATTATTGAGCGTTCTATACACCATATCACTCCCACTGTCCAAACGAACCCCGGTAAAGGAAATTTCGCAACAATATATAATACAGCGCCATGTTGTTATCCCGTCGGGACAAGTATATTGCCATGGACCGAACAGCATTTTTCAGCTTTTCTATGCATATGCTGTCTACTAGCCGTCTTATAACTGGCCAACTGTAAAACCGCCTTAAAAAATATTTTTTGTTTTAATTAAAAAAAAAAAGGGAAGGGAATTAAATCGAAATCTATGAGTTGTTACAAAGAAATCCAAAAAAAAAAATGAATTTATTGAATGGCATTTGCTTTGCATATTTCAATCAGAACTACCTGAAATTATACCAAAACATCAGAATAAAGTTTTTTTCAAGATTCTTGCAAAACAATTTTCAAAATCAAAAGTAGATTATTAATAAAATTTCATCAAATTTCAATTTATCCAAAATACTGGAAAACACCAAAACACAAAACAAAGCTACAATTCTGACGTACAAATTTAGGTAAAAAATTCCATTCATACCTGATGACCTTCCATCAGATGCACTGACTCTAGTTAATAGTTTCACTATTACATCTTAAGTAATGTTATTTTCTTTTAATTAAGCTGCCTTATTCAAACAAACAGGTCTGTAAGGCACATTCCGATGGCGATTAACTAATGTATCAACACTAAGTATCATGTACGACTTTTTATGCATCGAGATCGATAGATTTCGAGCATTATGAAATTAATTAAACATCAGAAAGTTACGGATCAATTTCAGAGCATTAACTCAATCATTAATTATATTTTTCAAAAAGCCCGGAGCACTTAATTTAGGCTTTAAAGTTCAAACGTGATTAATTTCGAAGAACAAACCCTTCATTCAAAAGTATAAGCTATTTCTTATTACTTCAAAATGATATTTCCATCAATGTAAAAGTATGAATAAATAAAAATTATTTATTAGTACGTAGCTAAAAATGATTTACATTAAAAACTGAGAATGTTAATGAATTAAAATTTCCCAGAAGAAAAATTAAAGCTATGTGTAGACACTTAATATATACACTGACTACCGTCTCAAAATTTTTGATTATCGTAGTTTTAAAATTTTAAAACATTGCAAAAATACGGGGAAAAAATCTCAAGATACGATCAGCATGAAAATATACAAATCTGTTCATAACACATATATAATTAAGTATTCAGACTCACTTGAAATTACAGAAAAAAAAATCAAAACGGTTTTTTAAAATTTAAACAGTTTTAAGGATATTAAAAGTGAACAGGTAACCAATTTTGTACTTTTGTAAGCTTCCCAAACAACCTTCGCGATATCATATTCTATGTAAAATAAAAAGGGGGGGGCAAATCCATATTTGAACTGTAAGATTCAGACTTAGGAAAACATCAGGTTTTTTTTAATGCCAAGTAGTTAATGAAAAAAAAAATGCAAAATGTATCCTATTCCTATTTGTTATCGGAAATAAATTATATGCACGACATCTTTAAATCAAGATACAAACTTTTAAAAGTTCCAAAGTGTCATCAGACGGCTTTTTCCCCCCTCGAAATATTAGAACCACATTAAAACACGGGGCTATTTTCCTCCACTGTCATTGATTGGCTTCATGACAAATTATAATGTACAACTCTGAAATATGATCCCCAATTACAAGATAAACTCTTATCCTGCTGCTTCTTCATCTCCAGTTCAAATAACTCAATCTCTTGGAATTTTCGCCATATAACTTGATTTCCAAAAGAACCTAATACTTTTCAGAAACAATATTTACTTTCATTAATGAAATGAAAATTTTCTTCATATCTGCTGAAGAACTCAATCACTCTTAAAGGGATGATATTTCATCTACGACTTTATGTTGAGCACTAGAAATTCTCCTTAAATTTCACATATAGCCTTAATAAAAATTCCTTTCCGCCTTAATAAAAATTTAAAAGATAAAATGGACATCTCCAAACATTTTCTAAAATAGAATTTATTTTCTTAATTTCCATTCTTAACATATAAAATGATATTCCAAATGAATTCAAAATGGTCGTGTTTAATGTGTTAAAGATTGTACCGGATTATTCCAGTGATATGTTATATTTATATATTGGACATAATGCATAAAAATACCTCTTACTTTTAATATTTCACAGAAGAATTCGTGAAATGGAATGATGTTTGAATAGAGAAAATTGTTATAATTCAAGCCTTTATTATTACCATTAATTAAAATGTAGATTGTATTTCAAAAATAAAACATGAAAAATCTACTCATTCAAACATAAATGAAAAATTGAAAATAAAGAAAGAATTTCTGTTAAAACAAATTTAAGAAAGGCAATATATTATGATTTCTAAAACTAAATACCTGCGTTTGTTAATATCTATATTTAAATTTAAAATAAGGATAAAAGGTGAGGCTTAAGATAGAAGATATATCTGCTACAATAACAATGATGTTCGAAATGGTCATATAAAGGATGCATAAAATATATAACATTATTCCTAAAAAGCGGGATAATATACATAAAGATAACAAAAAAGACTCATAAAATGTATCGGTTTAAAAAATCGATTTAAAAAGATCTCCTAAGAGTTGACACCTTATTGTAGTGGAGATTCACATAGCTAAACCATTGGTTAGCTGCAAAATCGGGCAATTAGAAATCTAAGCACGAACCAGCTAAGCAATTTACATAATTTTTCAAGGAACAAATATCTTTTTTGAACGTGCTCTACGAGGATTGCAGGCATTGAAATTACTCGGTATCTTGTGTATTTAGAGGAACATAAAATTTCATTTTTCGATCCTATAAAAGGACTCAATACATAACACCATTGCCTTTTTACGGCCAAAAAATAAACCGACAGCACCGAGAAATGTTTACATAAATAAAAGTCACATATAAGAAATTTACTATAATTAATTGTAAAAACTCGTCACTTTTAAAGTGTTTCTAAAAGCTTTCATACTAGACATTTATGTAAGCCATAGCATTTTGTAGAATGGACACAGAATAATGAAAATATGGCAGTTTAATTCTTTGCATACGGGTATTTTCTCTCAGGCACATTCAAAACGGTTCATCATTTTGACGCTTTATTTATTTATTTTTAATTCTTATTGTTAAAAATACCAACAGAATAATAAAATGATGAAGAACTCTTTTTCGGGGAAATTCAACTTGAAACAATTAATATATATAAAACACTAACGTACGTGGCACAGAAATTGAGTTTATTACTAATAGTCGAATGGCATCTGTCAAATATAAACAAAACATCATACGAATTTCATTCCTTGAATATTTTTCAGCTATACTGAATCAAATACTACTTCACTTAGCTAATTCATGGAGCTGCAAAATATTATTAGAAGTATTTTTAAAATAGTTCGCTATGCGATCAAAGAGGATATTTAGTCAGGGGAAAGGAGTTATAAAAAAATCAAGAAACAGGCTTCAAACAAAGAGTTCAATCAAGCGCAAAAATTACCTTTTTAATGATATAAATTTCATTTTCGTAAACTTTGTCATTTAACTCTAATAATATTTTTTATTTAGGTTGATACACTATCTGAAACAATATTTTTAAATGTTATGATGGAATTCACTCTCCATCCAAACATTCATGAACGTGCTTTTGCCAATCATTAAATCAATAAAAGGATTTTCACTCCCGTTATTATTTCGTAAATATACACTCTGTAATTTGCAAAAAACTACTTTAATTGAATTCATGTGTTTTAGTCGTACCAAATTACAAGATGAAAGGAGTTGTTTTTATAGAAATGCATCTCATATTAATAATTAACAACCCCAAATCCCAACAAGCTTCGCAAACAAACTAATCGTCAAAGGTGGCTAGTTACATATATTTATTTTTTTGTAACAATACACAAGTTCTTGTATTAGGTGAATAATTATACATCGAATTATTTTTCCGAATGCGAAGGATTAATATTATTTAATAGCCGAATTAAATAGGAATAATCAAAATAACTTGTAACCGTTTATTACGAAATAAATTACTGAATTTTTATTTCAGTAATCGTTAATCAATAATTCAACTGTCAAAATTATTTTCCGAGGCAATGTCTGTTTGAGAATGAAAAAACTTCCCTTTGGGCGAAAATAAGAATACAACTCCCTTCATCTCCTTCCCACTTCTTGGAGAAATAGAAGGAGGTGGGGCAGTTTCAGAGTTAGCAGAACTTAATTGCATTTTATTTAAATGTCATATGAATCACCAAGAGAAATTAAATATCTTTTCATGATAATTATATGAATAATAATTTTTTGAATAATTATGCTAAGAGGATTTGCTCAGTGTTTAGAGAAGAACTGAAAACTGGAAGAAATGGCAAACTTATTAAATACGAAAAAGAGAGTGAGAGAGAGAATGCAAAAAAATGAATAATTGGGCACATATAAAAAGTTAGAATAGTGAAGTAAGCCCCGCGGAAAAAATTGTTTACTATTCATAGCAAATTCTGTTTCTTTATAAATAATGGAATAAAAAACATGGAATAAAAAAATAATTAAAATTGGAATGTTTTATTCTCGATTTTCTCGCTTCAAAGTACAGAGTGAAGGAATAAAAAAAAATGTTCCAAGAACAAAAGAGGAAATATAATATGTGACACAAGAAAAAGTGCGAAAAAATATTATAATATGAATTAAATAGTCAAATTACCGAAATTACAGTCCAATTGGCTTTTATATTCATTTCAAAATACAGTACATTCCCAAATATCCAGTTCGCGACTATCCGGCTTCCGTACTATCTGGCCTAGTTTTTTTTTTTTTAATCGCAATTAAATGAGGGAGGCAAGACGTTGCATTAGCAATATTGCTAAGGCATTAGAAGCGGGTGTCTACTGCAATACTCCTACTTGTCGAGTGTAAAATAAAAGATGTGACAAAAAAAAAAAAAAAAAAAAAAAGAGCAGCATTTATTGTTTTGTCAGTGTATAAGTTTTGACACTTATTTTAGTGTTACCTTTTAATATCTATGTAATCAGGTATCAGTGAAAAATTAAATCAGTTTGAATCAATTTTCTTTAGAACTAAGCCTACGATTTACGTTAATGTATTATGTTTCATGCATTTAAGTTGAGCATTACAGAATTTTTATTAAAATGTGAACAATTTATAACGTTTAACTTACTTTTTCTCTAATAAATTCTTGAAACATGCAATGCAGCATATAAACTAAAAGTACAAGGTCTTCTAATTTAATATGACACGTTACCAGCTACTGATTCTATGATTCACCGGGCCGGGCTGCGTTCCCATTCTATGTAGCTTGAGATAAATGGAGGGCTTAGTATTCAACATGAAGAGAGAAAATAAGTATCATAACAATGACTTTTGGTATAAAAAAATTTCTTTACTGGTATTGGTGGGCAAAGAAATGAGTTCATAGAACTCTGGACTGTCCGTTTTTTTTGTTACCCGGACTGCCCTTCCGCCACATTAGGCCGGATACTCGGGAGTGTACTGTTCTTATAAAAGTAATTAAATCAGCAGTATATGATATTCTCAAAGACACTTCAAGAAGTATATTCGTTGTCCTTTTTTCCTGCAGAATATGAGAAGAACGTTAGCATTTTATAGTATAGTATCCGAATACTTATTATACTATATAATATCCGAAATCATACCAAATGATTTTGGATGAAATGGGTTTCTTTAAAAGACCGTCGTAATGGAATACTTTTAGCATTCTAATTTTCAATTAAACCCTCAGCGGGGTATTTTAAAAAGTCATTAAACGGAAACAGTAATCAAGTTCAAATGTTTCCAAAATATATTAGAACATTGATTATGTAGTTTTTTTTTTTTTTTTTTTTTTTTTTTTTTGAGATTAATCTTTTGTGCTCCTTAAAGTAATTAGATGTATAACTGAGTCAGCAATTTGCAGAAGCGAACAAAAGCTAACAAACTGAAACATGCATAATGTGCATAAAAAGGAATTTCGGCGAGATTCTTTACATCAGTAGAGGTTTTAATAGTTTTATGTTAGAGTTTAAGTAGAAGTATCAGTAGTTTTATGTGATATGATTATTTGCAACTTCATTTAAAAATTGAAAAATGCAACAAAGAATATACACATATATACACACATATTATATTACATTATATATATATTATATACAGTGGTGGCCAAAAGTGTGGACATTTTTTGAAAGTTTCATGTTTTTCAAATTTGCATGCTTGTAGAATATATTAATTTTCACTTAAAAACAAATGTTTAGATATCAAATTGAGGGTAATTCAATGTAAAATTTAATAACAAAAACAGTATTACAATATCTGTAAATATAAAAAATGTTACGCTCATTTTAGTAAGATCTATCTTAGATTTGCATTTTTTTTAAAGTGATACTTACACAATCAATACTTAGTAGGATAACCCTTATTTTTTAAGACAGCTTCATAGCGTCTTTTCATCGAGTGAACGAGTGTTTGGAGTTCATCTTTCGTAATCACATGATGCCAAGAATCAATTATAGATTCAATAAGTTGTCTTTTATTGGATGGACGTTTTTTTCGTACAAGAATTTTCAAACGTCGCCACAAATTTTCTATTGGATTGAGATCAGGGCTGTTTCCTGGCCATGGTATACATCTATGCCTTTATTTTGAAACGATGCTTTGCATACTTTTGCTGTGTGGCATGGAGCTGAATCCTGCTGAAAAATAAATAGTGCTTTGTTGGGGAAGAAATCCCTGACGGAAGGTATCAATTTTGGTTCCAGGACAATTTCGATGTATTTTTTGCTATTCAGGATGCCATCAATCACTTGAATTCGGCGCACACCATCTGCAGACATACATGCCCAAATCATGGCATTTGTTGTTGTTTTTATAGTTGCTTCAATGCAATCAGGATGAAGCGCTTCACCTACTCTACGTCTCACGTATTTTCTACCATCACTACCAAAGAGCGATATTTTAGTCTCATCGCTCCAGATTACTTGCTTCCATTGATTTTCTGACCATTTAATGTGTTCGTTTGCCCACTTAACTCGTTTTTCGAGTTGCTTTTGATTTAAATATGGTTTTTTCCTTGGAATTCTAGCTTGTAGTCCAAATCCTGATAACCGTCTTCTTTTTGTTTTTGAACTTACTGCAATACCCGCTGCATTCATTTCACATCTAATGGCATCTGATGAAATTTTTCTATCTTGAAGGCATAGCCGTTTAATTTTTCTATCGGCAGTACCAGTAGTGCATTTTTTTTTTCTGCCTGATTTGGCCTTATTTTCCACTGATTTCGTTTTTTCATAACGTAAACAGAACTTTCGTACACCAGAACAAGTCACTGAACCACCAACTTGTCTTGCAATTTCAGCATAAGAGAGTCAATTTTCTCTCAATATGACAATTCGGCTTCTTTTTGTAGATGTCCAATCAGTTCTTCTTGTTGGTGTTGTTTGTTTAAAATTAGTTTAATTAAAAAAAAAGGACTTAAAATATTCAAAAACAGCAATACTCTATTTAATTGTACTAGTATGCATCATTCCGCAAAATATTTCCACAACAATAACTCTTTTACCATCCAAATAACCTAAATTATAGTTACAGACATTTGATGGGTCCTCAGAATAGTGTTTGTGATTGGCTAGTACGCTTTTATTACAAAACACGTCATTATTCAAAACGATTTGTGTGTTTGTTTGCCCTACTAAAATGTGCGTAACTTTTTTTGTAATACAGATATTGTAATACTGTTAGTGTTTTTAAATCTTACATTGAATTACCTTGAATTTGATATCAAACATTTGTATTTAAGTGAAAATTAATATATTCTACAAGCACGCATTGAAAAACATGAAACTTTCAAAAAATGTCCACACTTTTGGCCACCATTGTATATAATATATATATATAATGTAATATAATATGTGTGTATATATGTGTATATTCTTTGTTGCCTTTTTCAATTTTTAAATGAAGTTGCAAATAATCATATCAATTGTTCACTGACTCTGTGCTTTGAGGTTTAAAAAATATACAAGAATATGTCAACTGTTTCTTTAATAATTTATTTACGATTTCTTACAAATTAGCAATATTAACTATTATAATGAAAACACAAAATGGAACATTGCTTAGAATGGCAGCTGAAATGTGCACCAACAAAATAAACGGTCATAACAGGATTTCAAACATCAGTATTAATCTCCAACTGAAAGCAGCTGGATTTATATGTCAAAAACATAAATATTTACAAAAAAACAATCCTCAAACAACAACAACAAAAAGATTAACTTTACATATTCGAAATAAATGACCGAGCCCGACGCTAATGAAATATGTTCCTAGAACTTTCTAACTTTGTAGACTGAAACTGTTTGTAGACACAGTTACAATCCACAAAGTAACCATTTTTTCTTTTAATTACGTCTCGATTTCATTACGCAAAGGTCAAATTACCCAGGAAATTTACGACCGTCGAATAACTTGAATAAAGTCCATTAATTGTAAATCTTGATTACGCCCTCTAGTAACAAAGAAAATACTTCTAATAAATGGGTTTCAGTTCTTCTGTTATACGCAACATTGACGAGAAACAAAATAACTATACCGAATATAAAAAAAGTATAGAGTGTGCTTGCCTGTCTTAATACTTGAAACCCAACTTTCCGTTTCAGTTTTAATTAGCGCCTTTCAACGTTGTTTCTGATAATTAATTAGGATACATTCTGTATCACATTTATTAATCTGTTGTACATACAGTACTTATTTTTATGTCTTTAACGGTTACATTTTCCCATTTCGTATTCCAATACCTCCACCCTTTTATGCTTAAAAAGTTATTTTCATATCTCTGAACAAAAATTATGCTATACGGTACAGAGTATAATTAACAAAACGCCATTTAAAGCAAAAGCTAAAATATATAGTTATATGATTCAAAATCTAAGAAATTTAATTTTATGCATTGATATTTCCTGAAAAATTAATCCAGAACATATGAAAACAATACAGTTTTTAACTATCGAAATCACGAAAAATCAAACCGATCGCTTAAAAATAACTGAACAATATTTATACGTGATACTTAAACAAATATATTGTTAAAAAATAGATGTTCACCCAGTTTTTGAAACAGCATTTTCGTTCAATGTGAGAAATTAAAAAACCTACTGAATTCATATGCAGCTTCTTAAAGATGCTAGATGAGGAAAATTCTTCATGTACAACAATATGAATTATGCAAAAATGAGATTTTTTGAATTTAGATCACAAATTACGAATTTCAGTTCATGCAAATTGTTTTACACATCATTTAAAGTTCAGGCAGATTGTTTTGTGCATCATAATTTTTGATGAAGGATATCGAGCTATTCTTTCAATGTCATAATTTACCAGAACTTTTTTATTTTTATTTTTGAGAAACTGGTCAGTAAAAAACGGTGCATCACAAACACAGGCGGAAAATTTCTTTGGTGAATTTAAAAAAAATATTGCTTTTTGATATTTGAAACAATTTCTAAGATCTGGAAATGCTTGTAGAAGATCAGTTCATAGTCAAAAGCGGTGATCATTATCATCATAACACCTCGTCGAAACAGAACAAAGACAGTTATTTATCTACAAGAGGTACCTTTTCCGTGATACTAGAATAGACATACTAATAATAATGCAAATTCTCCTTCATCAGTATAGCTTACACTCTTCGCTTGTTTGAATTCATTTAATAATAAAATCCTATCGTAAGAGTTTAATAATCATAAAAAAGAAGAGAAACTGGGCGGTTGAGCATCACAGATGAGATAGCACAAAATGGTGTCTATTTTCAAGATAGGAACAAAAAATGGGATCAAAATAAAAAGATGAATCATTACAGACAGTTGATTGTCGTATCTTTATATTAAGACACCTTAAATTACAGAAGTACCAAGTATAAAAGTAGAATCCAAATTTTGAGCATAAAATTTTACAAATTCGAGGCTGCAGATGACGGCTCGATCAGAATTTCGGTAAAGTTCAGTTATATAAACGTCCTATTTTTTTAAAGCAACACTAGTGCTATTTTGGGATGGACGTGGTAAGTTTGAACTGCGGTCAGATGACTAAACGATCGGATGACACCGGAGTTGGCACCCTATACACTGGTTAGGGAGGAAGTAGCCCATGATTAATAGAAAATTCATATGATGAATAGAAATTCATACTGACTGGCAATATGATGAATAGAAAATTCGTTTTATCGCATGTTGAGGACACCAGCGGAAGGTTCAGTTTAATGGGCTACACTGTACGATGTCACAAGGCTCATTTTGATCGAGGTTGATTTTTTTAAATTATCGACTATTGACCAATTTCAATAGGATAGTGCAGGATGATTCAAGGACACAGGCTGCTGTTCGGCTAAAGTATTTTCAAGCCGTCTGTCAGACTCGGGATAAACTTGGGGAAGAATGTCTCAAGCATTACAGGCCCTTTTGTAAACTCGAAACCAAACTGAGTAAGAAGAGCACAATATATTAATCATACTAATATCGCATGAACTTACTACGAACAATTTCTTTAAATTTTTATTTTAAAACATCGAAATCGCAAGTATTTGAGACAGTTTTTTTTTTTCAGTCACATCAAATAAATTAATATGTAATTTTTAGCATGGATTTAACGTTAGCCCAAAAAAAAAAGTGTTAATCTTTTAATTTAATCCAACAACAAAAGTCAAATTTATGTAGATATGAAATACGTAACTATGAATATAAGAATTATCTTTCACTTCTATATTTAAAGCAATCTAAAATAGAAACGAATGCTGAAAAAAGAAACGGGTTGGACCAAAAATATGGGTCGAATAAAAAAATTACTCATACTAAAGCAAATAAAACATTATCTTCCAAAAGTAAGCCTTCAAAGAGTATTCATTCTTTATTTGCCAGATGTTTCCTGCCATTTTTTCACTGGAGAATAAAAAGTTAAATGAATAAGTTCTAACGTTTCTAAGCTCTTTTCATAAGAAATGTTTCGATTTTTGCCTATATTGCGTTTGTTGTATCTTTGTATAGATAGATACATTAGATATTAAAATAAATTACTTTTATGTAATATGAAATAAAATGGAAATTCTTTTACAATAATCAGAAGATCATGTTTAATAAAACATTTATAAAATCTAGACAGACAAAATGGAAATTCCCAGAATATAAGAAATAATTATATTTTTGAAAAAATAAAATTTTGTTGATTGATAGATTGATTGAAAACGACATTCAAATTCAGTAATATTAAGTTAAATATTCATCTACATGGCATATATTTCAA
The DNA here is from genome assembly GCA_026543865.1 of Argiope aurantia. Classification (NCBI taxonomy): domain Eukaryota; kingdom Metazoa; phylum Arthropoda; class Arachnida; order Araneae; family Araneidae; genus Argiope; species Argiope aurantia. The sequence continues at coordinate 1,063,827 of JAPMOR010001042.1, forward strand.
AATCCATAAAATATAATTACATATTGCATTTAATGGATACTGAACAAAGCTTCCAACAGTTATGATTAAATCGGTTGAATTAACACATAGATTTTGTTAGGAAATTTCGGCATTAAGGTTCTAAATTCCAAAATATTTTGTCTCCCGTACTTTATTGAAAAATGATGCAATGCATTTTGAACCTGCTATTGTGCGTCATTAGTAAGAGTAAATCACTTCACGTGACATTAAACATTTAACTATTTAATCGGTATCGTATCTGACATTTATTTAACCTGGCAACTGTAGCTAATATACAAAATTTTAGAATTAAGACATGATATAAATACGTGTCATTATGTTTGTCAGATGTTTTGGTTCGGTAATGGTCTCAGGTCCTGTAATGATCATTTATATGTTTATAAGTTTTCCACGTCATATCTGCATATAGTTCATGTGTTCAATTTTGTTTCGTCTTAATAAATTGTGTTTAAATTAAACCTTTTCTTTTGTCGGACCCAATCTTTGGAGACTTTTTGTTTGGCATCATTTCCACTGCAATACTCTAATATCAAACGGCTGAATTCCCAGCCGTTTTATAAGATATCATTGTATTAGATCTAATAAAAACTTTTACTCCAAAATTATTCCTTTCGATGAGTTCATACTTTTAATCTATTTATACAGAGACAACATTCAGAAATCAAATGATATTACCAAATAATCATTATTACCAAATTGATATTAATGATATTACCAAATATAAGTAATATGATCTTGCTAGTGTTGATAGTAGCAGGTATAAAAACATTTAGACGCCAAATCAATTACTTTAACATCTTTCAACCAGTAGCGAAACGAGTAAATTCGAATAATTTTTATTAATAATGAAAGCGATCGTGCATTTTAGAGCGCAGTCCATTAAAAGAAAGGGAGCAATAAAAAAAGTCAATAAAAGTTGGAGAGTCTATTTACTGTTAAAATATCTGAAAATTCAAACGTTTGGACTGGAAATACAAAATTTGGAGAGAAAAAAATTGTGCGTGCGTGCGTGCGTGTGTGTGTGTGTGTGTGTGTGTGTAATACTGATTTATTTATACATCTTAACTTTTTTTAAATCAGAAATTCGGATTCCCATTTCCGTTTTTTTTTTTTTTTTTTTTTTCCAATATATATTTATCTTAAGCGTCATCCATTAAGGGCCATCTCACATTAACATGGTTTAACAATTTGTTAAATATAACCGTCGGGAGTTGATCTCCACAAAACTTTCTGACATACTCTATAATGAAACTTTTAGCCCAAAGAACAAATATTAATCTTTGGAGAGAATTTAGCATTTTCACTGAATCTATCAGGTGATCCTTGCCGAAATTAGAGGGACACGGGGGGGGGGGGGGTGATTCATTTCTTGCATAATGTTATTAATATAAGAAAATCGAATTTTGATTTTGGATGAGTTTTTTTCCACTCGATTGAAACAAAAATTTAATTTTAAAAAATTACATTTGTATTTAAAAAATCAAATATTAAATTTGATATATTTAAGCCTTTGCTTTTGAGCACTCGAATTTATAAGTTTCTGAAAGTACAGACCGATAGACAGTCAACGCCCTTGTTCGATTTAGCTAGAAATTTCATGGATGTCTACTCCACAGATGTTAAAGTTATGTACAGTTTTATCCATCCAGTTCTCTATGTTTTTTAGTTATAATGTTAACGTATATTCAAACAGCTGAACAGACAGACTTCCTTTGAATGGATTTTGCTCAAAATTTGATTAAAAAAAGCCTACAAATTTGACTTAAGGACCATATAATAAATTTCATCCCCAGACAAGCAGACATTTTCCAAAAATGTGTTTGTCGAACTCAGGAAGGTCTACAATGTGAAGATTTGCTAAAATCTCGAGTTCGTATTTTTTTACGATTACAATACTTTTTCCATACTATGTACAGGAGAAAGTATATTATATATATATCATTGCTTCAAAGATGATTGCGATTACAAAATATAAATTTTTCAAAACCGCATTTGTGTGTGTGGGGGGAAACAGTCTAGAAAAATACAATAACTATTGCTAGAAGAAAAAGCAAATAATAATTGTGGAGTTAAACTATATAATTATATATTTACTATTACCACATATTTTCTGAAAAGCATTCAACCTAAAAAATAGAAGAAAAAAGGCCGAGAGGTGGGTAGAGAAGAGAGAATAACATCTGATTGCTACTTTATAAAATTTTAATACATTCATTGTACAATATCAATGATCACTGCGAAATGACACAATTGGGTGGTGGTGATGGTTTGCATTCATAATTTTTTAGCGATAATGAATTGTTGATATTCCGTTTTTTCACTATTTTATTTTAGAAAAGTGACAAATTTCTTTATACAATATCTAATTCATCAAAATCCTTTTTCTGATTTATCAAAACACCCGCAAGAACTTAATTCATTAGATGGCTTGAGTGTCTGCAATAAATTTTTATGCTACACAAATTTACATCTTTATTTCTATGAATTTATTTTCTAAATTTACATGTACAAAAACAATCTGTTCAACTTCTTTCTTGCTGTAGCTTTTTTATAAAAAAAGATTATCTCTATAACAATAAACTTTTATAAAATTATTTTCCCCCTTTTTGGATTTTTTATTACAAAATTTCAGCCTCAGTCCGTATGATAAAATGCATAATAGAATGAAATTCAATGAGTTAAATCAAAAACAATTATTTAAATTCAATATTGCTTCTATACTTAAAAAGAAAGAAAAAAATCATTTAAAACTTTAATACCGATTAAAAAAAGGGAAAGGATGAAGCATAAAAAAAGGACAAAACATTATTTCTTAAATCTTTTCAGTTTTAACAACACTTTCCAAATAAATTAATTATGGGTACGTGACTCATTTGTTATACGAACTTGAAATTCATCGTAAATGAACTAAAGCTTAAAAAACTACATAAAAAAGGGAGAAAAAACTTTCCCTGTCTAACTGTAGCAAAGAGCCTCTCGACCAACAAGCTGGGGAATTATGGAAACAAAAAGGTAAAAACAAATATGTTACAGGGAAACAGAATTTTCCAAATTGATGACAGAAAAGAAACCAGAATAAAAACGGCGAGGAAAAAAAATTCTTAAAGGAAATTAAGATAATAAGTGGAAATTTTTTCATAAAACAAGGTTTTTATTCCCCCCCAAAAGAAGATTGCATTCTTTTCGTGACTATCGATTAAGCAATCAAGCAAGAAAATCCCAGCAGTAAAAAGAAGGAAAAAAAGGGGCGTTTTAAGAAAAAATAATTCCCCCCCCCCTCATTTTTTCAATGTCCATTATCTCATAACATAAATCACTGAAAACAAATTTACACAAAACATCTCAACATATCCTCCCTCGAATACACCTTTTATGCTCTACCAAACACTGATCCACCTTTAGATGATTGCTCAGAAACATTGGCATAAACTATTTTATGCGTAAACTTGAGCCATTAATATCAAAATCGATGCCAACTCTGAGGGGTTTTTTTTTTCCCCTCAAAAGATACCGATGTTTATTCAAGGCCCGGGAGAGGCAGCCTACTTTCCTTATCTGTGATTTTTATTCTAATGGCCGTATGCTTCTAATAAGTAAATGTTTTTCTAGACGGAAAAACTTCTTAGTTTCTGCGATATATTTATCTTATAACAATCTTCAAGCTTCGGTCGGAAAGTAATACTTAAAAAATGAATGCAGTTTTACTTGAAACCAAATCAATCTAATTTGTTTTAGAAGTATTTCGGTATAAGTAGAAGAATCAGGCGTTTCCTTCTCGAACGTTGATCAAAGCAGAAGAAAAATAATAATAATAAATTTAAGATATTCATTTGTATCCCATTTTTTAATAATTTTTCTAAACGATATAAATGTTTGTCCTATATTAATTAAATTATATTATATATATATATATATATATATATATATATATATATATATATATATAAAGCTATCTTATATATTAGGGTGTCCCATAAGTTTCTTTCTTATTTCTAATATGAAATGAATACACAATTATTTACTGTTTAAGATATTATTTATTTTGTTATATAAAAACCCTTTTGCTCTATTACCTTCTTCCATCTCTCAGGAAGCCTCATTATGCCTTCTTTCCAAAACTGTTGTGTTTTGGACAAGAAATAATCCTCGAGGTGCGCTTTTATTTCGCTGATGGATTTAAAGTGCTTTTCACGATGAGAATTTTTTAAAGACAGAAAGAAGTAACAATCAGATGGAGCGAGATCTGGAGAGTATGCAGGATGCAGTAAAACTTCCCAATCAAACTGTAAGAGCTTCTCTCTTACGACTAATGCAATATGTGGTTTCGCGTTGTCATGATCAAAAACAACGCCTCATCGGTTCATTGATTCTGTCTGTCTTTTTACTATGGCAGCTTTCAATTGATCCAGTTAATGACAGTATTTCGTAGAATTTATTCTTTTTCCGTGAGGAAGGAGCTCGTAGAAAATTACGCTTTTCTAATCCCACCACATGGATAAAAGAACTTTTTTGGGGTATAGTAAAACTCTCGTACGACTGAAACCGATGACATAGACAGCTAATAGATAAGCCTGTATGCTTGCATACGCAAAGTCAGATAAGGTCATTCAAAGCGCGATCAGAAAAAAAAAAAAACTTTTGGCACATTCTAATATTTGTCCTATATATAAACGATATAAATGTTATGTTTGTCCTGGGTTTTCACGATTTAAAATGATTTGCCAAATTCTTGACACTGATTCTGAAAAGATTTAATCAGAATAATTGTTCAATCAATTCCAGGACAGATGCCACGTCAGAATCATACGCGATAACGAATTGAAAGACTGCTTAGGTCCATGTGATCTAACTGTTCTTCTGTTAACAACATTGTAGTGATTGGATTTTGAAGCGTTTGGGAAATAAACGTTCATAGATGGCGCTAGACAACTAGCGCGAGTGTACTTAAAAGAGTGAGGTCATTCGAGCGCTTGCTCTTGGAGAAGAAGGAGTTACTGAGCAGAGTAACCCCAACGAATCTGCAATAAATTTGTTGTTAAGTTTTCTATTTGCCTATTTATTCAAAGCACTCACGAACCAGCCACGACAAACATTCTGTCAGCATTTTCTAAACAGTAAATTTTATTTGTTGATTACAAAAATAAATGACTAAAAAATGCATGACAAAAAAGAAAATGCTTAACACATCTTTAGAGATCTTTTTCTGCGAATAATTGAATTAGTTCATAAGCTATATTATGTAGAATTAATTTTAAGCTGGAACTGCAAAATATCCCTATAAGCCTTTTAACCCTTTGCACTCGGATGGTACCTCTCACTCACCATTCAAAACAGAGCATCATTCTGACATTTTATTTATTTATTTCTCAATTTTTATTGTTAAAAACGCCTACAGAAGAGTAAAATATGTAGATTAATTTTTCAGGGAAATTAAACTTAAAACAACTATATATATATATTTCGGAACAATAAACAAGCCCTTCTATTAGGTGAATGATTATGCATCGGATTACTTTTCCGAGTGCAAAGGGTTAATATTTAGAGATCAAGAAAAATGTATATAACCTATCAAGGATGAAATAACAAACCAAATAACTGATATATTGCATTGTCATTTATGCCAGAATATATAGTATTTCAACTAATAATAAATCAGTGTGTGTGTGTGTGTGTGTGTGCGCGCGCGCGCGCAATATTATTATTGCAATTTAATGATATTCAATTAAATGCTACATAATTTTTACCTGAATTTTCGAATTAAAAAAAATATATTTTATACAATTTTCGACAATAAATTTCATTGTTGCAAATATGTTCCCATTACTTCATCAAATTTTTAATCATGTAATTTTCTTCCGTTACTAAAATCTAAGAAGGAAAAATTCTGCACATTATATGCGAAGTTTACGTGAATAATACGAAAATAAAGTTACATTAGCGTAAGACCATGATTAACAAAAAGACGGATTTACAAATAATTAATTTTTAATGGCGCCATAATGTTATGGTACTCTCCAAGATTAGCAATACTTATGAAAGAAAAAAAAATCAGCATAAATATTGGTTATTAAAATAAGAAAACTTTCATGACTATCAGAATTTGATAGATTCTTTGTTGAAAGAACAATTCATAACAAATTTAATTAATATTATACACAATCAAAATTTCGGTAAACTTGGCGCTCAGCAAAGGCGACAACTAAAAGCAAAACAAGACATGAAATAAAAGGAGACAGGGGAGGGAAAAGGAAATTTTCTTTGACATGTTGCACATATCCAGCATTTTGAGCCACTAATGACTCGCGTGACACAAATCGCTTATAAACAAAATGAATTAATTCCACCATTAAGTAGTAAAGTTAAGAGTCTGGTATCGTTAGAAACTTGTTTAAAACATCCTTCAGGAAATCTAGGTACTTGGAATCCAATGATAATTACAGCAAGCAGATAGATTGTAACACATTTTCACAATAATTCATACACTCATAAATATACGGAAGGTTAATTTCAGTATATTTATAATATTTTAACTGCTGATATGGTTTAAAATATGAGTGGTTTTCAATAAAAATGAAAGAGTCAATTATTGTATTAATTTAATAGGGAAGGAATATCACTAAGATCCTTTATTATTCGGTAATTTAGTCATTCTGCCTGATAACATTTTGATAGTAAACAATTTGAAAGTACAAATATATATATATAT
>JAPMOR010001042.1:1070653-1100080 GCA_026543865.1 Argiope aurantia
ATATATATATATATATATATATATATATATATATATATATACGGTAATTCATTAATTAAATCGAATCAGATAGAAAATTCTGTAACTCATAGTCAGACAGACAGATTTAAACCCAGTTACGAAATTTTATGTGGAATATTTTGAAATTAATCTCACATTTCTGAATAACTATAGTATCATATTTCTCAATTACAAGTCGAAGACGAAATATGTGATAACAGCTTCCTGGAAAGAATTCCAATACATCTTCCAAAAACTTTCGGATTCAACATAGCGCGATTAAAGGTAAATTACCTTTTCGAAAACCAGATCAATCTGACAAAAAGCTAGAACAAAATAAACCATTCATAGAACAGAACTGGCTGCGATTACTTTATTCGTACTGAATTATATTATTAGTACTCATGTAATACACATACTATTTACTGTAAGGTCAAAAATAATAGACATTGCTCTGTTGCAGAATAAGAAAATGAGATTTGGCAAGATTTTTAACCAGATTCAGGTAGAAAGACAAAGGAATTCCGTTGTGAATGCTCCTACTAAGTATAATGTATTTGACCCGCAAAGAAGGAAAAAAGGGTGTTCGGTATCATCAGAGGGAAGCCAATTCAGTTTCCAGACAATATTGTGAAAATACGGACGTTCCAATTTGTGGTTAGGACAATTATTACATTGGAACAGAAATAAACCTTCACAAAATTTGTCGCCAGACAATATTATGTATGAAATTGTTCACCATGCATTACAAAATCCACTTTTCTAACCACAAAAACAAAGAAATCCAGATCGCCATATTATATCATTTCATCAGATCTGCTGCTTTATAGAAGAATTCTTATACTTTTGGCCTACAGCAAATCGAATGGAAATGGATCCAATTTCAACATGCAGTACTTCATTTCACATCGATCTGAGGAAGCAAAAGTCTACTTACTACCATATCTGAGCCCTTGGACGCGTCACTGACAGCGGAAGGCGACCGCTCAAGAGACACAGCAGTCAAGGAGCTCTGCTCTGTGGTCGCGATTCCACCTCGTGCCACGATCAGTTCCACCAAGCCACGAGCCTGTTGTAGGATGCTGATGGCCTGCTGGTGGGAGATGTTGCTGTCCAGAGGCTGACCGTCGATCGCCAGAATCTGGTCGCCTTCCTGGAGGCGACCATCTCTGCAAAATGAAAAAAAAAAATCATTAATTTCAGAGATACAACACATATTACCGAAAAAAGTCATATATATATATTCATTTAGACTACTTGTGTTTCATATAAAACTAAATTTAAATACAAAAATTGTCATTCTTAAAGAGCGGTATGTAAAACAAATTTCGTCTGTAAGAAAATTAATCGACACAAAGTAACTGGATTTTCAAATTGGTCATATCTTGTAAGAATGCTTCATAGAAAGGTGTTTAACAGGAAGAAAATGCGTCAATTATTCTATGATGAATTCGATGTTAATTGAAATTATTATTACATAAGATGCATTCTGATGTAATTCATGAATGAAACTGCATAATTCATCATTCAACTGCATGTTCATTGTTTTAACAAACGAAATCGAGATTTGTAATAACATAATTATAATCATAAAATTAACATTGGAAAAAAATGCATGACTTAGATTTCAAAAAATTTTAATAAAAAAATTACAAAGCAAATAATGAAAGCTGAAAGATATTGCAAGTTATTTTTACAAGCAAAAACTATTAGCAAAATAATTAACAGATATTTCTTTACTAAAAAAATTACAAAAAATCTCATTAAATGCAATTAAAAACAGTACAATTAATAAAGAAGCATGTAGGCTAAGGAATAGGATAAAAACAATAACATGTTGAATTATAAAATAAGTAAATTCGGAGATCACAAAACCCTTTGAAATGAAAACATTATATATTCCTAAGTAAGAATTAAGTTGAATAAATTAACTGATAAATCTAAAATAAAAAATATAAATTAATGCGCCTGTAACTATGTGTCGGTAGAACGTAAACACGGATATTGAAGTAAATCAATTACACTAAAAGCAAATTTAATAAGAAAAAGAAAAGCATTTCCATCACCAAATAAATCATGCTTCGTCGTCTTTAAAAAGAAAGGCTTCGTCGTCTTTAAATTTTTCAAAGGCTAAAGATTATTTTTCAAAGAATGCATCTTCACAAAACTGTGTGCTCAAAAAAGATGACCGAAATAATCGATGTGTGCATTCGAGTATTAGGTAAACACATTCTGAGCGAAATACATATACATAAAGACGGAATTCTTCGAAACACATTGAAGAAATTGTTTACACGACTTCCTTATAATCTATTGCCCACATCTAAATAAATATATGTAGTAAAAAAAAAAAATCGTTTCGAAAATTCTCAAATCTTCTAAGAGCACATCTCGCTCCTTTGGAGAATCAAAAATTGCGCACATTAAATATTCTGTTAGTTCTCAAGATCACAAGAAATTTAATACTGTCTCAGTGTAATCATAGAAAAATAAAACTCTTTAAGTATCTTTTCGGGGTATTTGAAACATTTAGTAAAATAAATTTAAAAAAATGGGACAAATATAATACTAGGAAAGTAATACTGTTGCATCTTTAGTTAAGTATCAAGTTTTCTTATTTTTTAAGTATGATTACTTCGACTCACGCGAAAAGAAATGAACTGTCAAAATAATCTCGCGAATGTATTCCAACGAAAAAAACAAATAGGATTTTACTGAAGCGGAGGACAAGATGTATGAACCAAACAAGGACTTACACATACATTCTTCGAAAGATCTTTTATTCATGAGTATCTATAAATGTATTCCCTTCATTTTTTTCAAAGTATAAAAAAAAAAAGAACACACGTACATTTTCATATGAGTGCTGTACCGCTTCTTTTTTTTTTTTTTATATCCATCCAAAGAAAGAACACTAAGTAATATCTCGAAAAAGCAGGAACATATAATAGTAGAAGGAGCTTAATGGAGGAAATACACTTTCCTAATATTGCATCGTAACAAGGTATAAAATAGAGTGTCTCTCTTAAAATTGCAGACACAGAACTTAATATTTAACACAGGGTACCACAGCAATTGATAAAGGTTTGAGGCAGGATATAAATTGAAAATCATTAGGTGTAAGTATAAGAGTTGTAGTCAATCAAATTTATCACCGTATAACAATATCATTTCTCGCAGGGTTTCCAGACATTTTCAGCAACATTTTTAAACCAAATATTTTTAATATATAAAACTGCACAAATAATACATAAAATTAATTTAAATTTCTTAATGATTTTCAAAAACCTTTTTTTGAACTTTTTCAGACTTTTTATAATGTTCTACTTTAAATAAATTATAAAACTTTTCATTCCAAAATTTTTAAATAGCAAATAAAAAGTCGAATATGATTGAAACTATAATTCTTGTGAAATAAATATTATTGTTTGATTTGATACAAATATTTCATAATATGCCGAATAGGAAAGATTTCAATAGCTCTTTAAATGACCTACTAAAATATTATGTTTGATTAATTTATAAAATCAAAAAATATTATATTTAATATTTGTTACAATAAAATTATTTTTAAGTCTTTCTTATATGAAAAATCTGATAATTCCATAAAATTCAAAGATAAAAATTGGTGTCAATGAAATATTTTTTTAAAGTTAGATATTATATGCATAAAAAAATATAAGTAGAAAGTAGCAAATTAACACATTAACACTATGCCATCTGGAGACAACTCGTTGTTGTCATGCGAAAATTATCGGGTAAATGCCGAAGAGATCACATGGGTGCCAAGTAAATTTATATTTTTGAATTTTTATCTCATTTCATTTACTATCAATTATTATTTATATTAGGAACATCATTATTATTTTAATAAATTATTTATTCCATGAAAATGAAACTTATGATCTCCCGAAAACCTTGTAAAACCGCCAATGACAGAAGTCTTACAGGCGCCAAACAAAAGAATTCCAATAAGACGTGCGGAATTATTTAATTTCGTACAAATAAAATGAAAATTATATACGTATACTTTCCAGTTACAAATAAATATAATTTCTTTTAACATAATTTAGATTAAATGAATTAAAGAGTATAATAAAGTTATTAATATGTTATAAAAATCTAAATCGCAGTACAATATTAAGTTTAAAAAATGTACCTGCTGTGCAAAAATTCTCATAATATTCATACGTAAAATGTCAGTAACAAAAATCCACTGCTTTTAAAATATATATATATATCAAACTAGCGAACGTGGTCTTCCCAAAAAGATATTCATCGATAAAGACGTTATCCCAGAAAATGTCCTGCAAGATATTGTTGGACAATAATTATAATATTAACCTTTGGCGTGAATTTAGACATTTTTTTTTGTGTGTGTGATTCTTGGCGAAATTTTTGGCAATTAATCCCAGTCATGCAGATTAGATATCAACAGATGCGAAAATCGAATGCGTTTTAGACGCGATTTCCAAACAGATTAGAGGAAAATATGAACACAAGACTAAACTTGTAACAACCACACGATAAATTCCACATATTTAAGTCATTGCGTATTTGAAATTATCATGTTTACACGTTTCTGAAAGTATAGACTGACAGACGATCAAACATTCGTTTAGATTCGGTTCAAAATTTGACCGGTATTCACACTATATGTTGAATCCGTGTACAGAATTTATCTTGTAAATTAATATTCAAACATTCCGACAAACAGATTTTCTCTGAACAGATTTCGCTCAAAATTTCACAGAAATTAACACATTTGGTCTAAGAACTGTATACTAAATTCCATCCGTCTAGCTCAAAAGGTTCTTGAGTTATCTTTGTCACAAAGAGAAACTGACAAACGGATATTGTCAAAAAATGTGTTTTTCGAACTCAGGAAAGTCTAAAACGTGGAGATTCGTCAAAATCTTGAGTTCGAATTTTTGATGATTGCAAGATTTTTTCTATACTATGTATACGAGAAAGTAAAAACTATGATGCACGTAATCATATGATTTCGGGAATCTAATAATATATAGCATTTAAATCCCATTCTGTGGCATAGAAACTCTTGAAATGTAATGAAATACTTAAAAGAAGCAATTCCACCATAAAAATAAAATAATTCCATTAAAAAAGAAAAAGTTAAAATGGCATTATTCACTGGCCATTCAAACAAAAAAACAATGTATCAAGTTAAATGTATTCAAGTTCAGACTTTAACTCTACAGAGTACGATTTTTCCAATTTCAATAATAACAAATATGTAAATCTTTAAAAAACAAAAATCCCATGTAATTTTCTTTCAAGATTTTAGTTCAGTTAAGCTTAGTTATATTCACATAACCTTTGGAAGCTATATTGGGATTTTTTTTGGAATGGACCTTGTAATGTTGAACTGTGGTCAGATGATAAGGGTAACATCTGAATTGGCACCTCCTTCTCAAAAATTGGAAATCATAGAAAAGGAAGCAAGTTCCACGACTTAACAATAATGCAAGATTTAACGATTCAGATTTAACGTGCACCAGAATGTAACATATACAACGGATCTTTGGTGAATCTGGTTTCAACCTGAAATCTTCTGTTCTAAATTCTCTGTTTAATTTTTTTTAATGGCAAATTCTATTAATCAATTATGAAATTTATTCCAAGCTATCTGAAAAACGGAAAAAAGGCACTGCTTCAATAATGAATCTCTGCTAAGGACAAAATCAAGCATTTGTTCTCGAAATGAGCTTTGACAAAAATGGAAAAAGAAATTTCCTTGCACTGAGAAGATAAAATTATTCAACTGAATATTTAAATCCATTTAATTAAAACTTTCTCCATCAAGATCCAGGATTAACTTGTAACAAGAGGCGCCTGTTAAAAGAGGGGGGAAAAAATCCCTTATCAATTTCAAGCAATTAAAATTAACGGGTCGAAAGAATAATTCCTGATCCCCCCCCCTTTTTTTAAGGAAAAAGGAAGAAGAGGGGAGGGGGAGGGCATGGGAAGCACAGAGGTAAATAGATGCATTTCCTCACCATCTTATCTTTTAGATATTCGCAACTTTCAAATTAAAAAAAATTCATGACTGAGGCAAGACTATTAAATCCACGTTATATTTTTTTAAAGAAAGGCGATATACTGGAAAATTAATGCGACTTTAAATAAGACATGGATAATTTCTTTGATATCCATTGTTGTTTTCCTTCCTTCCTCATAAGTACTTCTAATAAAATAACAAAAAGAAGTATTAATTTACTTCTTTAATTTTGAAGAAATACCGATAATTATTGCCAAAAGAGCAAAAATATAATATAATCGTAAGGTCTGATTAACGACAAATCATAAGTTAGCACAGATTAAAAAACTTTTTTGTGCTTAAAACTAATAAATGATTTGTTACTGCATCAGGTGATATTCCTCTCTTCTTTAGGCTCCAAGTTTTCATCCAATTTTTATTACACTATTTGTTGCCTTTAGTGGTTGACTGGTTTGTCAGAGATACTGTTTGAATTTAATTTCAAGGAATCCCCTAAATAAAATGTTATTTCCATGGTTCAGTCAACAATCTATTGTCATGATTAAATTATTAGACCGTGTTATTTTAATAATCTTACGTATGTTCAGTTCATCGTGTACATGAAAGTACCTAATGGAGACCAGACCCACGATATAATAACGCTATTAAAAATGTAACTGTCTACTGTTCGTTTCTGTATCCGGAGACGGCCATTTTTCGACGATTCCATCTCACTAAGAGGTGTGACTCGGCAGAATGTTCCGCGACGCATTTCCGGTATTTTATTTTATAGTTAAATATAAATATCTCCTCCATTCATCCTATTCCTCTCACCCCTATTTTGTTGAATTATTCCACTCACTTTTTTTTTCTTTTTTTTTTTTTTTTCCCCTTCTCAAATTAAACTCATCCTAACGCATATGCAAAAACGTGGAGGGTTTTAGATTCCATTGTCAAATAATAATTCAACTATTTTTTAACTTTTACATAGTTGGAATCTCAGCTTTCTCTACATGAAATATAAAGAAAGTATTGTAATCATTAAAAAAAAAAAATCGAATTCGAGATTTTGAATAATCTTCGCGTCTTGAATCTCCGTAAGCTCGAAAAACAAATTTTTGACATTATGTTTGATTATCTGTACGTTTGCGTCTCTGTGGCTCAATTCAATTTAAAATGCACTCAATTCAGTTAAATAAATGAAACTCGATATTTGGTCTTAATATCAAATTTATAGATTTCCATTAAATTTCCACGGAAATCCACTCAGAGGAAGTTCGACTGTCCGCACATAATCTAACACATTGACTCTACGTGGAAGACAGCTAGATAGATAAAGGTACACAGATTTAATATCTAATGTGTAGATACCAATCAAATTTGGAACCAAATCCGTAAAGGAATTTACCGTCGATCGATTATTTTCCGCCTTTCAATATCTACAGTGGTGGCCAAAATTGTGGACACTTTTGAAAATCGTTATGTTTTCTAACTTTGTATGCTTATAGAAAATGTTACATTTCACAAAATGCAAACTCTTACATATCATTTCAAAGAAAATTTAATGCTGATTTCCATACAAAAAGCAAAATTCAAACATTTTCAATACAAGAAAGTTATTCTTACTTTAATCTGAATAACACACACAGTGATGAAGTGGATTTGAATTTCTAACTTTCCTGACCAATCACAGTTCTTATTCTGGGAACCAATAAAATGTTAATAACTGCCAGAAGATGACATCATATTTAAAGTTTGAACGGGTCATTATTGTGCTATTTTCTATAGAAGGAAGATTGTTTTTTATGTAATGAAATCACGAGTAAGAAATTTTGTTAAGCTTTTTAATATTTAGTATTAATTGTTGTAAATAGTTTTAATATTTAGTCATGAAGCAATGCCATCAAATACAAGAATAGATTGGACACTTAGAAAGGGAACTAAGCTTATTGTGTTACATGAATGTGATCTTTCCAATGCTGAAATTGCAAAACAGGTGGGTGGTTCAGTAACTATATATGGCGTCCGAAAGTTTTGTTTACGATACTAGGAGACGAAAAACAAAGCAGGAAATGGCTGAAAAAGGTACACCACCTGTTCATGACAGAAGAATAAAAAGACTATGTCTTCATGATCGAAGAAGGTCATCAGCGGCCACCAGAAGTGAAATGAATGATGCTGGCATTTATGACATTTCAAGAACAATCAGGAGAAGATTATTAGACGTTAAACTAAGAGGTAGAATTCAACGAAAAGTTTTACAGCAGTGTATAAAAAGATTACAGTGGACAAAAGAACACATTAATTGTCCAGATGATGAGTGGTTAAACAAAGATATTGTTATTTGGTAGCGATGGCGAAAATAGGTAAGACATAGAATAGGCGAAGAGCTACATCCTGAGTGCATTCAAACAACTATGAAGAACTCAGTTAGTGTTATGTCTTGGTCATGCGTGTCAACAGATGGTATTGATCTCTTTTATGTAATCGATGGGACATTAAATGCAAGAAAATACATTGACACTATTCTAGAGCCAAAACTAACACCTTCCTTTAGTGATCTCTTTCCCAACAATGTATCATTTATTTTTCAGCAGGATTCAGCTCCTTGCCATGCAGCAAAAATATTGAAAGTGTGATTTAGTACAAAGAGCATTGAATTGTTATCATGGCCAGGAAACAGTAATAAACTCAAAATTATTGAGAACTTATGGCACCGTTTGAAAACTCTTATAGATATGAAGTGTTCATCAAATAAAAGAGGATTAATAGAGTCTATAATTGCTTCCTGGCATCCCGCAACAACGAAGAAAGAGCTTAAAACAAACGTCAGCTCAATGAAAAATCGGTGTGAAACTGTAATAAAAAATAAAGGCTACCTTACTGAGCACTGGTAACTCACTGCAGTCATCAGCATGTAATGTATCTCGATAATTATTGCCTCACAACTTTTTTTGTATTGCAAATATTTGAATTTTGCTTGTCGTATTGAAATCAGTATTAAATTCTCTTTAAAATGATATGCAGTGTTTCCATTTTGTGAAACGTTACATTTCTATAAGCATACAAAGTTAGAAAACATTAAAATTTTCAAAAGTGTCCACAATTTTGGCCACCACTGTACTTTCACAAGCAAGTGAATGTGTAAAATCAAAATCGCAATGATTTAAATATATGAAATTTGGTATGAGACTTTAATGCTACAATTGTAGTTCCATGTCAAATTTTGGATTCAATTGGTTGGAAAACACCAATAAAAGACAAACTCGGTTTTTATGTACAATTAACCGTATACCAACGACTAATCATTAAAAAATTACCCAGGGTCAAGCGATAAATTCATTAAAAATTTTAAATCCAAATCAATGATCAGTATTTCAAAATTATTATTCGCCAGTACTATACAAGGTATTCATGGCATTACCCAAGGTCATAATTTTATACGAAGGGAGGAGATAACACCTTTATTAGAAATCGTGCGAGAACGTTTCAGGAAGATCATACCGATTAGTAATTCGACTTGTAAACTGCAAGGGTATTAAACAAAATATTTCTTCCTTAGCTTTCAACAATGGCAAAAAAATTTCGTATTTAAATAGTTAATGAAACAATGAAAACAATTTGCATTTCAACGCGGAAGAATATTAAAAATTGGAGAGAATTAGATTTTAACAGCTTGTCAAAAATCGAAAAAAATTTGCACACCTATTACAATGGTATCTTTTTTTCTTTAATTCTGAAACGGCGTAAAAAATATTTTCGAACAATAACATTTTTGAACTCACTGCAGGACAACCTCAAAATTAAAATTAACTCGTAATTTGTTAAAATTCTAATTAAAATATAATATAAAAAACTGTTCCAAGGTGTGCATTTTCATCCTTCAAAGTATATATGGGCCAAATTTAGTTGTTATAAGTCAAATGGATTGGCGCATAAAGGCGTATGGATTGCGTCAAATGGATTGGCGTATTCCATTCGATTCACCAGCACGAATCGAATGGAATAATTGTCTGAAATAGTTCATCGTACCACCAACCTAATGGATGCCACCCTTCAAATCTGTCAGAACTCATGGAAGTATAGAATATATTTTAAAAACAATGCGCTCTTGCGAATTTAACAGATTCGTGAAAGCCGCAAACTTTCATAAGATAATAACACAACGCCGTCTAGAAGAAATTTTAGTCATTCATTTTCTCTATCAAATCAAAATTCAATAACTATGGCAAGTCTCTCGCAGTTGAGAAAATTTTGATAAGCTATTTTATTTCTCACAATTTTTTGGAGTCCCATCAAAATTATAATTTTAATGAACTGACTGAAATTTATGATTAAATTATAAATATTAGTCAATTTTGATGATCGAATATATTAAATAATATTTCTTGGAGAACAGAGTTAAATAAGAACTAAAAAAAACTTAGGAACATCAAAAAATGGTGATTTTTCTTATTCTACTAAAAAAACACATATCGATGCTAAATCATAAGGGAAAAATAAACACCGAAAGTAAGGCACGTAAATAAAAATATCAACAGGGACGCATGAGTCAAAATAAAAGATTCCAAGGTACAGTGAAATAATACTAAGTTGACTTAACGTGCATTTCTGAAAAACCGACTTATGGAATTTTTGAATGCTTCATTATAAAATGACAAAATTTCAGAATTTTAGTTAGCATCAAAAATTTTATCCAATTCAGACTGTTGAATATGAAGTTTGTACAGCTCAATAATGAATCATTTTGTGCCTTTCCCAGTTTTTTTTTAATTATTATTATTCAAAATACAACAAAATATATATTAAACATTAGTAGAAATGTTAGTTAGATCAAGTACCACAAATAAGTTAGATCGAGCAATTGCATCTTAATGCACGCAATTTAAAATAAATAACGTGCACAAAGATAAAGTAATAACATTTTCAATGTTCACACACACACGCATTGAGAATAAAATAATGCTATGATAAAATGAGCGGTGCAGTGAGGAAACATGTTAAGCTGATTACACATTAATATAACAACAAAATAAAAATTTCATAATAAAATACATGAACAGCAACATATTGCGTATTAGTCAGAATCAGAAGCAAAATTATGCACAGAATTCCGCCTCCCACTGAAGAAAGGGGGGGGGATCTCTTTGTTTATAAACATATAATAATCCGATGCATTTTCGTCTGCCAAGAAGATTTTTAATTCATTCTATTAAAAGCATTCTCTCAATAAAAAATTAAGAAATTATAAAAGGGTTCTTAATTATATATTCCTTATTTCATATTTTTAAACTTATGTTTTGAAAACATATGAAGACTCGATTCAAAGCACATTATAAAAAGGTTGAATATAAACATATAATGTAAAAAGGATTAAACTGCTTTTTTCTACAAATTCTAACGTTTTTAACCCTTTTTAAGGCGATGGTATATATCTTATCACCGCTTTAAAATATCTTACAAACATTGTAGCATCAAAACTTGGCAAAAATGGACAAAAGTGTCATGTTCAACATGTAAAGTTCTATTGTGTGCAGTTCCTTGTTTTATGTTGTTTCACCAGAATAGTTAAAAATAATGCAATAATTAAAATAATTTTGGTAATTTACATTGTATTTGGTTTTTCTACCACTTATATAAAGTGTAATAAATATACTTTAAATTTATAAATAATTAATAATAAATAGTTTTACAAAAATATATATTTATTTGTGAAATTATTTGTATTTCATATTTTTTCCATTGAATAAGTCAGTAAATGTAATTGCTTTTATTGGGCGGTGGCAAATATGTTACCGACCCTGTTATAAACAACAGCCATAACAACAAAATTAATATATACTTTTTGGTCATAAATGAGCTTATTTTCTCTAATTATAGCGTAAAATGTAAATTTTGAAAAAATAATTTTAAAAAAACTGCTTGTGCCCTTTAAAGAGTTAATTACTCAAAATGTGATTCTTCTAATTTACTGAATGCCAAACAAGAAAAATTCAATCGAAGCATACTCAATTAACAAAAGCCAAGAAATGAGTGGACAGGGAGCGAAATGAAACATGCTCCCTCACCAATCAGGAAGTCTATCTAACGGCATGTCGTAATGAAAGCGGTGGGTCGATCCATTCGAAACAGCATTGTCCAAACTTAACCTCGGTAGTAATCCTTCGATTTCCCCTTTTCACCCCCGTGCCCTTTCGGGGGGAGAGTTCTCAATAGCACCTGCGCCCAACAATTTATTCCAGTCTGGTGCAGTACTTGGTGAGCGCTCGATTTAGAGACTCGAACGAATGCATTTCTGGTATTGATCAATAATGGGAACAATGCATGGCTCAATATTACTTTCTTTGACAATCAAATGAAAGAAGCGGCTTCTTAATGAAACAGAGGTGGGGTTCGCTCCCGCAATCAACTTGTGGATACGCACGCAAAAGAGTTTTCCTGGAAGCGTATAATGGAATTACAGTTCTGTCCTGTTGAATTACTTTCTTAGAATGACTTGATCAAGGTCTTGATGTCATGTCCACAGAGGGGGGGGGGGGAGGAGTACAGAACTTTCAAAACGAAGATTCAAATATACTGATCGAATAAACAATACGAAAAGGAAAAAAGATGTATTTTATACGATAAATGAATCTTTACTAATAATTGCGTGGTGCGCGCGCACACGACAAATTAAATTCTTCGCAATTTAAAAATTAATTATTTTTTAACCAATTGAATTTACATTTTAAAAATCCCTTTTAACTTAGATTTTAGATTCCTCAATATTCCCAGGGATTACTTTCTGTAATTTTAACTGTCCAACAGTTTGACTGCAGTATCACCTAAAAATCAGGGTGAAATAAATAAAAACTAACTAAACTTTCCCATCTTCAGTTTTCTACATCGATGTGGGGAGCTTTCATTCCGGTTCCTAGCCATAGTTTAAACAAAAAACATTAAACTAAATTTAATAAGATAAACTTTTGTTCTAATAATAAAGAAAATTAATAAAGCTGTGATTTGAAAATAATCATCTCCTATTGATCTGACAGAAAGTTAGACACACACACATTGTGTATATGAATATTATATTATATATATATATATATATATATATACAGAGAGAGAGAGAGAGTACAATTTTAGTTTTCGAAGATATTTGAAACTGTTTTATTTCAATCAACATAGAGAAAATCAAATCATACAAACAGAACAATGTCCAGAATAAATTTGTTAAAAAAATCAAATAAAGTTTAAAAATCAGCAGCAGTCAGTCAAAAGGACTTTTGAAAACCTAGAAATTACCACACAGCAAAAATAAAAATGTAAAACTAAAATAATGAAATCCAACATCGATTAACATGAAGTGACCGATGGAGGAAATGTTGACCTCTCGAAATTTGTAATAGATTCACTGCCATCAAAGTAATTAAATAATATTATTAATGCATCCAGTTTTAACAAATATGTAGAAGCGGAATCTTCATTCTAAAGAAATTTCTGCTAAGAAAGACTTTCAAATATTTGATAGAATATTATGCAAGAAAAGGAAATTATTACAATAAATATTTTTAAAATTTGAAAATGCTCCAAAGTGATCGAATAATTCAGTCATTTTAATTGGAAAAATAATAATTAGATGCAACATTTATGTAACGCGATTTAATACTACGAGCAACTGCGTCCAATCAAACTAATATTATGTGGGGTAAAAATAAAAATAAAAATTGCTTTTCAATAAAATACTTCACTTAACAGGAAAATTGAAACTTATCAACTCATTTCAATAAAAACAGAATCAAAAAGTATGAAAAACAATAACATATCATCATGTTACTTTTACATGGCATCATATATTTTCGAAAAACAGAAGTGATAAATAGCTAGAAGGGAGGGAAAATACAGAGTAAGGTGTTGAGAAAAGAAAAGTTACATTTTCCTTAATATTCACAGAAATAGTATTCATTTTCAAGAGAACTCAAGATATTTACGATGAAGTCAAAATTAGTAACATACTCTTAACAAGAAGATAATAAGCTTCCATACTATCCATAAGGCGGACTAAAAAGAAAAGATTTTTTCTGTATATACCCAATAGACGGCTAGTATAAATAGTACACTGCCCACAGGGAATGAGTCCATGTAACTATCCTGTCATTCTCACGCTTATGGCAAGACACATAGATTCTCGGTCTGAAGACTGCACAGGATAAAAACTGCTCTCCAGGACATTATTTATAGCTTTTCCAAACAATTAGTGCCTATATATATATTATATATATATATATATATATATATACCCAATCGCCTCTATAAGACACATTGCAAAATACTTTTGGGATACTACTAGACACATTTTTTGTTACTATTAGAATTGTAGAAAATTACATCGGACTGTATTATATATTGAATAAAACTTTAGGTTGTTTTATTCCAAGATTTCTTTTGCTTAGAGAGCTTTTAAAAGGATTATTTATGTTTTTGGAAAAAAGAATAAAAATCATAAAATGCACAAATGCATAGAAAAGCAACTTAGCATCGGGGTGAATACTTTTTGTATAGGAAAGAGATCGAATTAAATAAGATGTATATTTTTTTATACGAGTTAAAGAAAAGTGAATAAATCCTCAAGAACTATAATAAATTATCGACAGTTTTAAAATGTGAAACAAAAATTTTTTTAAATTAATTTTAAAGATAAAGAGTTCACAAGGGTTATATATATAATTCGATATATAAAAATTAAATATAAAAATATCATTTTCGAATATACTTAATTTACTTTAAAAAGATCTTTGAGTCATGAAAATAAAATGTGGATATTCAATTAGCTACCATATAAATATAAAAGGAGCATCTTATAAACAGTTTGCTACTTTTATGAATTATTTAAGTTTCGGAATAAAACTGACTTTTATCATTATTATTAGACTATATATAAAAATGTCTATGAAAGTTCTCATTATTGTATCATTCTTATACTAGTAATCTCAGGTAAGCATCTGGTTCGCTAGAAATTTGTGTTATACTTGTTTTCAAATAAATCATTTAGATATAAATACATGTCCATTATTTAATCAAATGATGAGACCTTAAGGCCGTGTTATTTTAACTGCCTCTTGCATGTGCTCTACTTATTGTGCACATGAACCTACCTAATGGAAACCAATCCAAAGGCATCATAATTCTCATGAAAACGTAAATATCTGATTTATATATCTTCTAAATTTCGTGCAACTTCATTTTCTTGTAAACTACACAGAAATAAACAGAATCCTTCTTCCTCAGTTTTCAACAATGAAGGAAAGTAACGCAATTAAATATTTAATGAAACATTAAATGTAAGTGTAATAATGCACTCTACTGTTGGAAATTAGGGGAACAGATTTTTTTTCGAACACCACAGGCCGAAGTCCATGCATGTACATGGTGGCTGGCGCACATCTAAATCTGTCGTAGCCACAAAGTCCTCCAAATCGAAACAATACCACTGGGGGACACTGGATCAGAGGTGATCTTCCTCTGATTCAAGTCTAAATAACAATCTGTAGATAAGAGAATGAAATGTATGAATGAAGTTTGCCCCGTGAAAAAGGCTGTGACGCATGAATAGTTAAGACGTCCTCTAAGTCCTAGATGGCGCTACTGAAACAAGAGACGCTAAAACTCGGCTTAAAACCGCTGGCTTCATCACCGGGCTTGTCTATAACAAGTGCCATAAGCAACAATAACAGGAGGGGGATATATTTTTAAAAAAACTGCCAACATTCAACAAAAATTCCCATTATTATTATAACTGTACCAATAAAATTAATTCTTGTACAGTAATATTTTCGGTAATAGGAAAATGCAAAAATTCAACTTAATTTTTAAATAATTAAAGTTCTAATTGAAATTTCAACAAAAAAAAATTGATCCGAGTACAGTCGAACGATCTCGCATGTAGAGTGCCAACAAACACGCACATCCATCCTTATTACAAGTATAAACATAAATATAGATTTCATTTGTTATCCAAAGAAACAAAAAAATATGCATACTTAACTATCAGCATGAAAATTAGTTCAAATAAATGCCTAAGTTCAAAAAATGTTAAAACCAAAACACTGAGCAAATCCATGCAACTTTGCTTTGATGTTTTTAGTAGAAATATTAGCAACCAACTGCAAATAAAATCAGTAGCAAAATCTGGGATGCATTTAATAGACTTTTGACACGTCTTAGTAAAAAGAAAAAAGAGGAAAAAATCGTGTTTGCAAAATACATAATTTTATCACGTTAATATGGATTGGAAAACATTGCGATTTTCATCATCATTTTTTTTAATGAATGATTTCTTCATTAAACTCAAACTGAGCAAACTCAACTCATTATATTTTTCCGCGAGATCGTTTTGAATATGTAATTTAAAAATTGAATTGATATGAAAATAACTACATAAGTAAAGGGAGGAAACTAATTAACCTTTTTTTTTTTTTTTTTTTTTCAAAGCGAAGAAAATAAAACAGCAGTTTAGGCAGTCTAAAGCAAATGAATCGCATATGAGATCAGAATACACATCGAAATATGCGGGATAAAAAGAGACTACTAAGGCAGATTGATTTCCTCAAATTTCTGTTTTATAAGTAAAGCATGTCGGGGGAAAAGCGCATTATAAAAAATTTTTCAAAAAATCTCGTAGAGCGTTAAGAAAAATCATGTAAACTGTAGAGGTCTTGTTCATAATAACGCATTCGATAATACAGAATCGCCTGTAAAAATAATCATGCATTAAAGAACGCATTAATAACGCATTCAATAATACAGAATCGTCTGTAAAAATAATCATGCATTAAAGAACGCATTCAATAATACAGAATCGTCTGTAAAAATAATCATGCATTAAAGAACGCATTCAATAATACAGAATCATCTGTAAAAATAATCATGCATTAAAGAACATTAGTTTCACGTCAGTTCTGATGAGTACGATCGCAACTAATAAAGTGTTACGAAAAGGCAAACTTCTTTTCTTATATATATAAATTTAAAATAAATACACAGGGAAAGAGCTCATGTGTAAGAAATTACTTCAGAAAAATTTAATGAATTTTTTAAATGAACATTTTTCTTCAGTTTATTATTACATTTATTTTTTTACGAGTTACTTCACAAAGCATATAATATATACAAATAAAGATTCATATTCATTTCTAAGCCGAAAAATTTGATCATACAGATAATTCAATCGAAGTATGAAAAATAGCAAAATATAGAAAAAAATAAATAACAACAAATTTTATTGATTACGTTGTAAAAGTGGCTATCCAAAACCGGCTTGTATGTTTGTAGCCGGACTTATAACCAAGGGGGTGGAAATTTTAAAAGTGATTTTACGCAGTTTTATTTATTTATTTACTTTGAAAATTATTACCCGAGAGAAAAACTTGAAATCAAAAAAAAAAAAAATTAATGTACTAATGAGAACTATAAGATGAGCAATAGAAGGTAAGAATAGTTTAATTCGACCAGGAATAATTTTTTTTTTAAATTGCAAATTCGGAAAAATATTTTTTTTTTAATGCGAGTTATTTTTTTGGAATTTTACTAACATCCGTAATATTAAAAAAAGATTATCTTCTGAAATTAAAAAAAAATACTTCAGATATCTGTCTAATGTAATTTTGTAGGAAGAAACTGGGTCGTAGAAAAATACCCATTAGTATCAATCGAAATTCCTAGATCGAGGAGAAAAGAATCCTAGAAAGGTTATTTAATTATTTCAAATCAATAAGAAATAAATTAGAATAATGCGAATATCAACCAACAACTCAAATCAGTAAAAATAAGAAAAAAATCTTACTTGAAAGCGAATGATTTTCAAAAAGCAATAAACAAAACTATTCGCGAGCGCAAATCGTCATCGGGAAATGAATTCAGGCATATGAATTTCAAGCAACGTCAGTTAAAAAAAAAATGTTAAATCGATTATTATGACACCAACTGAAATCGTTGAATAATACTTTTAAAGTGAATTCCCCCCACCCCCTATTCTCGTATTATGATTGATAGAAAAGAACTTATAGGACTTTTTCTACGTTCTGTTTTATTTTTCCAACAAAGACGAATTTTTCAAGAATTAATATAGATACCGACTAGATAGTTTTATGTTATTTCCTTTCTATGTAACACGCACCTAAGTAAAATTCGAAAAATTTCGCGCAAATTTAAAAAAAATGGGAAAAAAAATTCAGTTTTGTACATTAAAAGAAAAATGTTCATTATGTCTATACGCATATCATAAGACGTCTTAATATTTGCAACATCATAATTTAAGTTTTGTTTTCATGTTAACAGCTTTTTTTATTTTAACAGGATGAACTATAGTTAAAACTGCAACCCTCTTCACCACTTATTCGGTATGATTTCATTTATATAAAAGACCTCAATAATTTAAGCCAATAAATTGTTGCGACATATTTTTTCCAGGAAGAGTGCAATTCAACAGTACTTCGACATTTTTTCACCGAAAAACAAAATAAAAAGATAAGGGCAGCTACACGACTTTATTTAATTCAAAAACTATTTCTTACAAATCAAACACAAACTATTTTTAAAACAAAATCAACGATTTTCATTGATTTTCAAAATGAAAAACACAGAAGCAATTTCTGCAATGATAGCAACCAGATCACCTGCAACACCTGTTAGCAAATTTAACAAATGTGGCAAAAAATATTTATTGAAAAGCAAAGTCCTTAGAACAACTGGATGCATTTTGCAAGCTGAAGGCGCGAAAGATGATAGACGTCAAAAGCTCTTCAGTGCAGCCAGGGCAGCATATTAGCAGCGACCATAGTTCGCAATGGCATTAATAGCGAACATGAAGTCGCATAATGCGAAGTGACAGCACAAGTTCCCATAATACCTTTCGGATAAAGAGGGTCGAGGAGAAATAATCATTTCACTTCAAGTCGATTTACCACGATCCAATAGAGAAGCTGTCTGCAGAATAAAGGCCCTGCAGTACCATTTCTAGGCAGGCCCTTCTGATAAACGACTTCAGTCTATGTGAAAAATGGGAAATAAATATTTTTACCGAGGGAAAGAGACGTCTGAATGAAATGGAGTATTAAATAAATACGAATACAGCCAAATGAACTTACTTCTGAACGTTTAGTATGATTTATTGAACTACAAAGTAACAAAAAGAAAAGATCTAACGAAAGACAACTCTGTTAGAGGAGAGTAAATTATGGTGTTTTGTTTAGTTGTAAAGTTTGTTTGTTTAGTTATAAAAAAAAAGATGATTAAAAAAGTAATCGTTATTGATAACCGGTGTGTGTGTGTGTGTGTGTGTGTGTGTGTGTGTGTGTGTGTGTGTGTGTGTGTGTGAGAGAGAGAGAGAGAGAGAGAGAGAGAGAGAGAGAGAGAGAGAGAGAGAGAGAGAGAGAGAGAGAGAGGGAGAGAGAGAGAGAGAGAGAGAGAGAGAGAGAGAGAGAGAGAGAGAGAGAGAGAGAGAGAGAGAGAGCTGCAAATCTAGTACAAATGTATTTTGGGCATGCGCCTTGGAGCGAAGTATTACTAATAAATTTTAATAATTATATCAGATTTTGGCGTTTTTCAGTAATAACTTCCTGAAGTAAAAAAACATTGCATAAGTATGAAAAACATTGCAAAGTACTGAAGTTTTTTTTTAAATGTATTTTTTTTTTTTTTTTTTGCAAAATTTTCATTTCGTATTTGATTTTCTTTATTTAATATTTAATCCCAAAATTTTCTGCTAATGTCGAAAAAAGGAAAAAAAAAAGGTCCTTTTATTTGCGCAGTTAGCAACACACGAAAGAAAATAAATTACTGTACAACAAAAGATGAAATTCAACTATAAAATTTCTCACATGGGCAATAATTTTAACATGGGCAATAATAACAATTTTAATAATATTGTAATATGATGGAGCTGCACCACATTTGGAAAGTTCATGTAAACAAAAATCAGAATATGGGTAAGATTATTCAAATAATATTTTCTTGTATGTATGTATGTATATATAACCTTATTGTTGAAGGAAGAATTAACTAAAATGAATTACAACCCATATTTCTGGTGAACATATCAAACAACAAAAATAGCTGGTTAATAAGAAACTGTACTCAAGATGATATATTATTGAATATTACATGTCATATAATCATCTAGAAGTTCATATACTGATCTACAAGCATTTTGCTTAAATTCGATAAAATAAATGAAAAAAAGGCAAAATCAAACTGAACAGTAAAATTCAGAGTAAGAATTTAACATATCAAATAGAAAGAAAAAAAATAATAATTACACAGTTATCATTACAAACTATGCAGGTTTGATAAAAACAAAAACAAAAAAACTGAAGAATTGATTTAATACGTTCAAATTAATTTTAAAGCATGCATCAGCGTCAAAGGTTTTCTGTAATAATATAAAATAATAGTAAAATTTCATACTTCTATTCCCACAAATCAAAATAAAATTTCTTACCTTAAACAAAATAATGAAATAATCACTGAACAATGGCTTTCTTATAACATTCAAAATCCTCAAAAATTAAATTTTGTGATGAAAATACTTTTTTTTACGTAATTATCCGAAACAAATGCCAATTAAAATTCCAGCATTACGTTTCGCAAAGAGCGCTACGTTTGTCCTGTTCAATTCTCATTAAGAAACATTCTATCTCCCCGGACTTTAATACAATAATATCGTTCTCACAGGATAATTTCTTCACTAATGAACCAATTTGGAAGAAAGGGAATGGAACAAATCAAATGGAAAGACAAAAATGATCTCCTCAAATTTCAAAGGCCCGATGAGAAGGAGAAGGGGAAAAAATCAATTTCGGGTGTCTTCTATTCCTAACAATCGGTCGAGATCTTTAAATTCAGCAAATGACTATGATTGAATTCATCATACAGAATGATGGGAATGTAATCCTATTATTCTCCAAAGAGAACGCAAATTATGTCACATATTCTGCATTTAAGAGATAAAGAAGGTGATGCGTTAAAATGAAAAATGCTTCCTCTGAATTTCTTTGAGAAGCCCCTCCCTTTCCCCCAAACAAAATGAATCTAATGCAAAATTATAGTAATTCTTTCTTAAATAATTTTTTAAAATAAAAATTCCACCCAAATTTGTCTTCATATAGCAAATTGACATTTTCCATCTAGCGAAAAGGCAGTTTAACAATTCAAATTCAACCAAAGTATTTATTTCTTTATAACGATTTTAAAAAATTTATATTCACCATTTTTATTTTCATTTACCATTTAAAAAATGGCAAATAAAAATGGTATTTTGCGACTTTCAGGGTTTTGATTTAAAACCTTTTTCTAAAGTTCATAGTTTTCGATGATGCATGATCAACAAGAATTATCGATAAAAACATCATTAACATCATGCTCTAACATATAAAAAAAAATGTGATTTACTAGAAAAATTCGGGAACATTATTTAAGAGAACTGAAATTTCATGGAAAAAATGAAATCACTTCATTTTGCGAACATCTTTTTATGTAATTTTGTTAAATATGACCAGAGATTTCATTATTTCTAAATAAAAATTAGCATACTTAGTGAACTTTCGGCTTACACTTATGTCATTGGCGAACATAGTTAATAGTCAAAAATGATATATTTGACTATCTTTTTTTAGCAATTAATCGTTAGTGGTCGGTTAATAAAAGTACTCGTATAGAGCTATAAGGCTTTTAATATTGCGATATTTTTAATGTAGTATATTATCAGTAACATGTCAAATATCAAACAAAGGACCATCAAATCAATAAAAACTCCGGAATAAAGATGTTCATTTAAAAAATATATACAGAGGCACCAAAGATATACAGCTTCTTAAATTAATAACTTTTACATAATATTGCACTTAAGTTTTTCTCCTTTATTAATTAGTTTTAATTAATCTTTAATCTTTTGCTTAATTTTTGGAAAATTAAGTTTTTAATGGTATTATGAAGTCACGGTGTTCTTGACTCAAGTTCATAAAAAGAGTATGTGTGAAATATTAAATGAATATGGCTACTGCCAATTTAATCCTTTTCAAAAAAATTGCTGAGAAAATCATGCACTTCAAATTATGCACAAGGGATTCAACTGAAATTAAGCACAACTAATATTCCCAATGTAGTTGCAGGTTGTCAAAGGTTACTAATTAAAAACCGATTTTTGAACAGTTCGTAATGATACTTTATTAAAAAACAATTAATTCAATAAATTTAATTGTCACATTAATTCCACCTTTAGTTTTTAAAAAAATCTTACCGTTTGATAATGCTCTTTAAAAGATTTTTTTCCCATGTAAAAACACAAGTTTATAAAATGAGGTCTACCTTTTAATATTTTGGATCGCGAAAATTTATTCGATTGAGAACAAAATAAAATTTGGAAAATTATTCAATCCAACATTTGAGCACTTACAATGAAACATCTCTATCCAAAGAATTCTTTTAATATATATATACAGGCTTTTAAAAATAAAATAGGAAAAAGAATTCTCTGTAAGTCTAACCTTTCTCCTATTCTTGTGCAAAATAGAGAATTCAAGAAAACTTTGTTCGGCGACTAAGGTGTAAATGATTATCCTAATTATGCCTTTGGGAAGCATTAAGCCGAATTACTATTGTTTCAGTAGCCATTGAGCCAAATGAGAGTTTTTGCAGCACTCTGAATTCCGAAACACGCGCCAACTCTTCAGAGAATCTAAGGGCTTTTGGACATTCGGAGAAAAGCCTCCTAAACACGTACTGTGACTCTGAGAATTCATCTAAACTTGCTTAATGATCCTACAAGCTGCTAACCTGCGATAGACTATCCTCTCGAGGCTGAAATAAATTTTCCAACAACAAATATCTAAAATACCTTAATACTGAGTATAGTAAACAGTCAAAAACAAAACTAAAATAAATCTTTATACATACACGTATGTATAAAACAGGCTTTTTAATTAACAAACATACTTCGCTCTTCTAATTCTTTTATATTATTTTTAAAACACTTACAAAACTTTTCATAAAAATATTCAATTCTTACAGTCATACATTAATATATTAAAATTACATTACCATACATTACACATATCAAAAACTAATGCCTGATGATAAAATTTTAATTAAATTTTCGTTTACAATATTTTAGTAATCTATTATCCGATATATAGTGGAGATTACTAGTGACATATTATGTATATGCTCAGGTATAAATGATATTAAGTTACAAAATTGGAGCACTATCGATCGTTACGGTGTATTTTGCATCGACCGAAGAACCTTGAGAAGATGTTAAAATTCTTATTTTCATTATTAATTTAAATAAATAAAAACGTTTTCATCGATTCAAATTCAAAACATAGCTTGAATGTTTTGAGCAATGCTTCCACAACTTAGAGAACTGATAATACAGACGTTTCATAATGATTTTTCTCTAGTACCTCCAATTGTTATCAATCAAGATATTAATTACTAAGCAAATTGGAAACAATCGGTAATGGATCTATCATAAAATACGAAAACATTACTTTTTAAATATTATTTACACGCGCAATTAATATTAAACGCAAGCAGAACTAGATATCACGAGGTATTCTCAATGACGCAGTAGGCATTTGAAATGTATAAAAATTGCATTTAAAAATTTCGCCACAAGTGACTCTGGCTACCAAGAATCTTCAACCCTTCTCCCCCTTCTTTCAAGATTTGAAATATACAGACAAATATGAAGAACAAAATAATTACAGTAAGATTTTTGTTGTTCAGTTTTAATTACATTAACGCTCCGTTTGAATGCAACACTAGGGTTTTTCTCTCCAAACTTTCGAACCACACGAATGAGAGGATGTTGACGTCAAATTTAAACTTGCACCAGTACAGCATACATGAAAGATATTTAGCGGAATCGGGTTTCAAAGCTGGAGTCATCAGAACCCGAGGTCCAGACTTTATGCGATCGAGACCATGAAATTATTTCGTTTCTACTAATAATAAACTAGTGTGTGTAGTGTGTGCGTGCATGCGAACTAAGAAATCATAAAATCCTGAATAATAATCAATGCCATGTATATATAATTTCTGAAATTTTAGTACACATTCCTATTCGTAAAGTACAGGCCATTCGAAAGGGCATATTTAAAACACACAACGACACATACATAAAGCACACAATAATATGTAGCCTTGTATTTTGTTGTTTCTTTGTAGAAATATGCATTTCTCTAGCTGTGAAAGAGTGATAGAGAGAGAATTAAATCATCTTTTAGAAAATTTTAAAAGTTCTAATTATGAGCAAGAATAAAAATGGCATTCTTTTATTAATAACGCTGAAACTAAACAGGAGAACGCGGGAAAGCGTTTTCAAAGTTCACATAGGTTCAAAAAGGGATTTTACCGATATATAACTCAGTAAGTAATATTTTTAGATACCCGATTTCCATGTCATGTTGCAGCTTATCTTTGGACAGGCTAAAAGTTATAATAAGCCTTTTAACGTTTAAATTTTATTATATAATTTATATCGTAATTAATTTCCTAATTTTAATCTTAAATTAGCCCATTTTAACATTCTAAACTGTTCTCTTATTCCCTAATCCAACCCCCCCTTTTTATTTAATTATTTCTAACATACGCTTAATAAAATTGCTAACACAGTGGATTCTCATGTCGTGAGCGAAGAAATAAGATTCCTTAACAACTACCCTAATGGGTGGATTTAAACCTAAGTAGTAGAGTAGATTTAAACTTTTTTTTTAATATACCTAAGATTCCCTTACCTAAGTTGACACATGGCAAAAGAATCCCTATCAGAGTCGCAGAGTAAAATCATTGAAGGGACAAATTTATCTCTCTTCTGCTCTGACATCGCGACGGAGATCGGCGCATTATCTTATCGCTTCTCCCCTGTATACAATATGCCCCCCGAGTAAAATAAAGTTAATTCCAAAGGTTTCTTCTTTTCCGTCACGCATCTGCAAAGTTATGTTTATATACACTGGTGTGCAAAACTTAAGCAACAATGCAAATTTTAAGCAGGTAGCCATGAAAATGCAGAAAAGGAGTTCTTGCGATCAGTACAATGAACACATAATTCAAGAGAAAGGTCATGCGTATGCAAATATCAGGAACAAAACGTCACAGGCGACGTGAGCGTACGCAAAACACGTGCGGAAGGCGCGCGCAGCTCAACACGACAATAAAAGGAAGGACGGAGACGCAATTAAAGACATTCGCTGCAAGTGCAAGTGAGTTAATTCGTGAAATATGACTAGCAGAAATCATCTGGACGATTTCACACGTGGAAGAATGATCGGAAAGCTGGAGGAGGAGCGTAGTGTGGAGTGTAGCTGAAGAGTTCGGAATCAACAAAAGTCTCGTTTCGCGCGCTTGGAAAGCCTTCCAAACCACAGGTACAGCTGGTGGTGGCCGCCCCAGGAAAACAACTTCAGTGGATGACCGACATATCGTCCTGCAGGCGAAAAGAACCCGAAAGCAGTCAACAAGTGCCATTGTTCAGCAACTGTGTGCAGCAACGGGGCGACAAGTGTCGCGTTTTACTGTGTCCAGATGCCTTCACAAAGGTGGCCTATTCGCCCGCCGTCCTGAACACTGCATCCCTTTGACAGTTTCCCACCGGCGGCACCGTTTAGAGTGGTGCAGGGAGCACAAAAACTGGACATCTCATCAATGGAGTCGTGTCCTCTTTACAGATGAGAGTCGTTTTAGTGCCACAAGCGATTCCCAACGCCAGTTGATTTGGAGAGAGGTCGGGACACGGTCTCATCCCAGTAACATCACGGAAAGAAACCGTTTCGGTGGTCCTGGAGTTGTCGTCTGGGGAGGCATTATGATGAACGGGCGAACTGAACTCCACGTTTTCGACAAAGGTTCTGTGACTGGAGATCGCTATTGTCAGGAGGTGATCCTTCCACATGTGCGTCTGTTCCGAGGTGCCATTGGATCAGACCTCGTTTTTATGGATGACAATGCACGGCCACACTGGACTCATGCTGTTGAGGAGCTCCTGGACAGTGAATATATCACTCGAATGGATTGGCCGGCGTGCTCCCCTCATTTAAATCCGATAGAACATGCCTGTGATGCTTTGGGGAGACGCCTTGCGGCACGATAACATCCTCCTGGGAACACCCGACAACTTAAACAGATGCTGATTGAGGAATGGGCAGTCTTACCTCAAGAACTGTTGGACAATCTGGTGCTGAGTATGGGGAGACGAGGCGAAGTAACCATTGCAGTAAGGGAAGGGCATATCCCATACTAAGGAACATCTGCTTGCTGTTCTTCCTCTTGGACAGACAATCATGTGTAACGATACTATGAGTTCAATAAAGTCTTTTTTTTTTTGATTCCATACTGTATGCATTGTATTCATTTCTGCGCAACTATGCTTTCGTCATTCTTTCAGAACAAAATGCTGTATCTCATTTCTGAATTTCATGTCTCTCAGATGATTTCTCGTGAAGTTATGGCAAAAAACATACCTGTTGCTTAAGTTTTGCACACCAGTATATATTATATATATATATATATATATATATATATATATAGTCGACTGAAATGTTTAAAACATTCTAGAAAAAGAAATTTGGAGAGATCTTCTGCATTTGACTTTGTTAACTGAATAATCGAATTAACGACATAGCCGTCGAAGCTTGAAACTAGGTCATTTATTACCACTTCAAATTTCCAAATTCATCCATCAAAGATTATCCAAACTGTGCAAGCAATTCAGTTCTTTTAACTGGTTGTTATAGCACAAACTTCCGCGTAAATGTAGAGTTGCTTGTTAAACAAAGCGAGTAGTAGAATGGTACTTGAACAGACATGTACTTTTCCATAAAATATTGAAAGATGAGATTTTCTTTAAAATATTTATAATGAGCAACAGTAATGCGATGAAATGAAACCTATCAGATTTCTAACTGCAATCGCTTTGCGATTTTGAACTAAGTTGAATATGCATCGTGCCGTAAGAGGATCGTGCATTAATATTTCAAGTAATGACATCAAAATAGCCAGTATGTGATCGAACATTCAACTAGGATCATATATTAATGCATATAATTAGCGAGAAATGGCTAGTAATTATTCAGGCCATTACAATGCTTATTGAAATTTTCCATTTACTCACCATAATCATTAACGTAATCGTGTGCGTTTGAACCTTTGCGAATAACTCATCTACATTCCATTTCTGCGGCGAAAATGTATTTCACAGTCAACTCTTACATTTAAAAGCCCCATAATGCGTTTTGAACAAAGAAGAGAAAAAATGCTGATACTTACATTTGAATGGGTCATTAAAATCGTGGAAAATGGTTAATAAAGTATTACCAGCACACTTTATTTTATGAGAAGAAAAAAATCACCCACAATTCTTTGCAGTTCGTACAATTGTTTTGAAATAGCAATTACGTTTTCTCATATTTCGTATTTGAAAAAAAAATCATTAAAAATTTCATGCTTTACTGGTATCTAGCAAGAATCTACACTATCTATCCTATATTACCATATAATATAGGTTGGAATAAAATGAAACTAAAAGAAAGACGAAGATGTGTACTGTAAAGTGTCTCGTCAGTTGTATCCGAGTGAAAAAAGAATTCAAATGCTATTGTCCATTTCAAAAATTTTGGGAGCTGACGCACGTAGAGGCATTACTAATCATTCACATAATTATTTTCTAAAATAGCAACTAGGCGATATTTATATGCATCTAAATTGAAACGATAAAACAAACGTTAGAAACGACCATTATTAACTGTAGTTGAAGATATGAACAAAGTTTAAACAGTTATCCAGTTTCAACCGTTCTTACAAAAATCAACTTTCCACGTGCCATTCACATTTCCATTATGCATTCCACAAATTTTAAATCCGATAGATTGATTCTAATTCGAAAACGAGAAGATCATTGATTTAGCGATGGTATTCAATAAACTGACTGAGAACTAATGATTATAACAACAGAATTTTCGGCTAGTTGCGGATTTTCTTATTATATGGAGTAGATCTTCAAACCTGTTGCAGGCTGTTTAC
The DNA here is from genome assembly GCA_026543865.1 of Argiope aurantia. NCBI lineage: Eukaryota > Metazoa > Arthropoda > Arachnida > Araneae > Araneidae > Argiope > Argiope aurantia. The sequence continues at coordinate 1,098,711 of JAPMOR010001042.1, forward strand.
ATTGTTACATCGTTTGATCTTAAAAAACACTTCTCAAAACGATTTTTATACGAAATTAGCGAAACTTCCGAGGAGGCAGTTTCTTTGACTCAAGAAGAATGAATACAGCTGCTTAGTTTTCATAAAAAACCACAACGTGCAAATTCCATGATTAAATTTAGAAAAGCGAAGTGAAAAATAAGGTACTGAGAATAATGTGTAGAGAATCCAAACTAGGTCGCATCTTTCGGGCAAAAGGACTAGTGCATTTCACTTTCATTTCAAAGACAGGATAATCATAATGTAACGTCAAGTTCCTTCGCAATAATTCAGGCTTACAGACCTAATCATCATATATCAACATGTTGGAGGTGTCAGTTTAGGTTTTAGCCTCATTTTAAAAAAAAAAGTCTGTCTGGTGTAACTGTCAGAAAGATTGGATGGTTTCTCATGTGGATTTAATTCAGTATGAATGCATGAAAGTTGACCCGTTAAGCATAAGTTAGATCTTTTGATTGAAGTAAACAGGTACCATGTTTCCATATTTTAATAAAATTTATTTTCAGATTTATAAACTTTAAGGTGCTCTTAAACTTGCCGATGTCTTAAATTCTGATTACAAAATATAAAAAAACTTCAATAGAAATAAATATTACAGAGGTAAGTAATTAGTAAGTTGCGCTTATAGGATTATCTAAATAAATAATTATTTATAGGCGATATTTCGATAGATATGAAGTTTAAATGTTGGTACCATATAAAAATAGAAGCTTTCAGGTAAAAACAATTATGCAAAGATAAATTTTTATGCAAATAAGGCTCGAGAATGCGAAAGGAAAAATTTTCATCGTGCATACATGCTTTGAAACGAATAGATATGATTTATTAAGGTAGGAGCATAAGTATAACTCAGATTTGTAATATTCGACTTCGAACAGTTCGAAGGAAGTAATGGCGCCAAAACAATTTCAATAGTGAAATTATTTTCTCCGTATTTTTCAAAAAACAAGTGAATCTTTTTTTTCTAATTTTAATTTAAGTAATAATAAACAATCTTAAATTCTGAAATTTCAGAACATCTCTCTCTGCCTGTGTGTGTGCGTGCGTGTGTGTGCATGCCATAAAAAATCGCTTTACGGTGGGAATGTGCACCTAAAAGCGATTGTTTTTTCAAAAATGTAATTATAATTTTAACTTAAAATTAAGAAAACTTTTGGTATTTCCCAACGATAAATTTCGAAAATATTACAGCACAAAAATAATTTAAATTAACACAAATCTTTATTAGTAAAGATGATTTCAGGAAAGCTGGTGCTATACTTAGTCAATTCTGGAAAGAATTTAATATTATATATATATATATATATATATATATATATATATATATATAT